>WOGR01000921.1:0-22106 GCA_015342045.1 Leptinotarsa lineolata
TTCCCCGAGGTATTTCCATTATGCTTAACCACTAAAGATCTATTTTCAAGATAACTTCCGAACATTTTGAGTGTGCTATCAGAGAGTCATTTAATAGAATTGAAGATTGAAGTATGTATGTTATTCTGTTTGTATAACTGAGCATTTGCTAATTATAAGTTTGCAACAGCAAATAACGATACAAAAATCACACTTTACTACATTCCCTGTGGTCATTGGGTGCTGATGAGTGAGCTCCGTATGTCCAATTCTTCTTCGAGATAGAATGACTTGATGTTTCCTGGATGAAGACAGTTATTTTTGGAAGCACATGAGAGAATTGGTCGCCCTTCATTTTATTTCAGCTATCTTTTCAGGAGAGGGGTATAATTTGTTTTATCAATAATAATAATGATAAATCGACTTCATTAAACTATAAAAGAAAGGAATGTGAACACAAGTAATAAAATTAAATTAGATGAACAGGCGGATCTTTAGCGTAAGTTGTTTTCCAAATAAATCTTACGAAAATATAGGTACCTACACTGGAAAAAATATATCGCAAACAAGTATAGAATAAAAGCTTAATTATATGAGTAATAATGAGAGCTTTGCAAAAATCGGTATACAAAGCACCAATTACTAGGATGTAAGAAGTTTTAAGCGTTTTATAAATGTCATTATCGTATAGAGTCTGAAGTTACTGGGAAATTTATTATACAGTTTAGAGGAAATATAGGAGAAACTTCGGGTAAAAAGTGCCGAGCTGTGTTTGAAAATGACCAAGATGAAGCCATTTTGAGTAAAATAGTTGTTACTTTGGGGAGAACTAATAAGTCTGTTATATGATGCACTGTTTAGAACCTTTAATGTAGTAATAAATCTTACTGGAGTTTTATTCCAACAACAAACCATTAACATCTCGACACGTGGTGTTAGGATGAAACGCCAGTAAGATTTGTGTTACTGATGACTTGCTTATTTTGTGGAAATCCATGATTACTTAATACAATAAATGAAAACACTTTTTTCGTCTAATTTCCACTAGGTTTATTTATTCTTACGACCAGTTTTGGGGTTTAGCCCATTATCAAGAAAAACTAACTTACTCATATATAGAGGCTGATATCCTGCTTCAACAAGTAGACTCTCTACAGGACTACTGCAAAATGCTTCGAGAGTGGTTTTAATGGGAGCAATATGAAGGATAGTAAGTTGCTTGGGCCATGACTCTCTATATGCAGAATAAACATACCCATAATCCAATTTCGATTCGATGAGACTTCGATAGATTGGTAATGAAATATTGCAATCTGCTTCCCAAGAGTGATTTACTAGAACTCTCATGAGATTCAGACCGTCCTGACAAAAACTTCCCAAATTCTGAATATGGGAATTTCAGTTTAACCTATAGATAACTTATATATAGGGAATAATATTGAAACCAGGGGTTGAGTTTTCCACTTGCGTCCATATGCGTCTTCTAATTCGTCTGTAGTTAAAGCGCTACCCAAAGGATTTTCTACAATATCCCTTATTTTAAAGAATTCACTATCATTATTATTAGTGCTAGTACGTTAGCGATCCCACCATTATCATAGATGATGCATCCGTCCTCGACAAGAGACATGATTTCATGATTTCTTTCAGATCAATTGATTCTATTCATTTTCTTCCATACTTCGGTAATCGGTGTATTTCAATTAAGTGATTTGATAGATTCTCTCGAAGAGTCACATTTGTTTTGTTTGTAAATATGTCTCTGCCGGGTTTACTGAGTTTACTGAATTCGATTTTGTTCTCTAATCAGAAGTGGCATTTCATTCTGTTGAATGCACGTTCACTTTCTTTTGTTGCTTTTCGACATTCGTCATTCTACCATGGTACAGACGGAGATGTGAAATTGATGGTTTCTTTCCTGGGGCGATATTTGCTGATTCGAAAATGATCTTGGTGAAAATTTCAACCATCTCATTCACGTCTTGCATGTCCAAAGATCAAAGAAGCATAATTCAGTAATTTCATTTCGTAATCAGTCCAGCTGGCTTGTTCCACATTATTGAGCCTTCAGGAATGTCGATATACTTCTGAATTATCGAAAGTACTGCTGATTGATGCAAATTGATATTTGGTTGCTGTCATATGATTGTAATGAAACCTTCCAGAACAGCGTAGGACAATGAGATGTATCACACAAAATCAGGTCGATAGCCTGTTGCGCTGTAAATTTTTGTTGCTTCACCGTCGTTTGGTGGAATGGGATGAGTTCATAAGTTTTGAAAACAACTACGTCTATTGAAAAATAAGAAGCTTCACGACATATTATGTGCATTGAAGTCACCCACAATTATTTATGGTTTTGGTAACCATTGTAAAATTAGGTCCATAGTGATATCTGCGTCCGGCGGCACATATTTATTACAAATACATACCCTTTGAGGAGTGGTGAGAAGATCTGCTACAACTTTTATATTAGATGTCACTGGAACTAACTTATCTGCAGTGATGGAACTTATGATATGAAGTGTAACTCCTCCAGTGAGCTTGAGTGCGTTATTCCAAACATTGTGAAATGAGTTGAAGGTTTTAACGTATAGCTGTTTAGAAGGTACGGATTCAAGGATATATCTGTTATGTTTGTACACATATTTTTTCCTCTGAGTTCGTTGATTATTGACCAGCTTTCATTGGCTTTGTTGTCAGCTTTCGTGATTCTGTTATGTAGTTTTTGTAGTTTTTTGCAGCCTTGATTACCTTTCTATAGACTTTCCTATAATTATTGAAGTAACAGTCAAAAAATAAACTATTAGTAAACTTTCTGATTTGATGAAGAGATCTCATATTTTTAGAAGAAGTTCGTGTTCCCTTAGTGATCCAATGTTTCCATTTCTTTTTGTTGATTTTTTTTTGGAAACGCGGTCTCAAAATGTTCAACCAGTACTCTATAGAATACTTCAAACGGTGTCTCTACTAACAACACACTATTCCAATCAGTACATGAGCATAAATGATGAAACCTATTATAACCTATTATTAAACCTATTATAATAACAAATGAAAAGTATCTGAAATTGTTGAGATCGATACTTGATACTACATTTCTGAAGGCTTTCAAAAGTTTGGAAATAGCATGTGAAAAAATATGAACAGTGAAGAAGGTCGCATTCCAAACATCCCATTGTATTTTTTTTCATGAATTAGTCTGTTAAAATTTGCGGGAATTTTTATGAGGAAACTTCCCGCATATTTCTAGTTGACATCAATGATGTGAATCGGAAAGCAAACGTGTGTCCTGTTAGATACAAATTGTTTCAAATTTAGGAGACGCTAACTTGGTGGAACGCATATCAAGAAGAGAATTGCATTTCTGATGAGTGGAAAAAACGCTCGTTTTGGATTTTTTTTTTGTCAAGTCACAAATATAAAATATACATATTGTAGTTGATGAAAGTAATATTTTACATAATATGTGACATAATACATAAGTGACATAATACATATATTCACAAAGTAATTCAAATAATTCACACATTTCGCTTGCTCCGTTTTCTATTTCGATATTGGTTTCGGTTGCTGTTTCAATAAGAAGGATATAAGTTGAGAGAGCTGAACCGAAGACTATGAGAACAAAAAAGATATATCACAATATGAAGAGAACATTTCACTAAAAAATGAAGGTGGAAAAATTACTGAACTATTTTGATGTTTACAAACATTAAAATATTGAATGTAGCCGTTACTACGTGGTAGAAGATCATCATGAATAAATAATAGAAAAAACATGCTTCAATAGCAACACAAACTAAAAAATGAAAAATAATTCGAAACTAGTTTGAAATTGTATTTAACATCGATAATAAGCCCTATGGATTGATGTAACTAATGACTTCCAATAAGTCTGAAATCGGCAAGTTATGGTACACTGATGACCTGAACGCCCTCTAACTACACGCGCCTACACGCCCCCCAGGAAGCGGATGCTGTGTCAGCCCGATAAGAGATTAGTGTTAATAAAAAACTGTTTGTAATGACGCCTCTTGTCACTCTTTACTTGTTCTTTGTGTTATACATGAAGTAATTTATCATTTTCCAATTTCAAAGTTTTCTCATCTTTTGAAAAATTGTTTTCACAAAGCCACGACGAAAACTGGCATAAATCTATTAAAAAAAATTGATTTTGTTGTAAGCGCGTAGGGTGCTAAATATCCATTGTTATAAATACTTTTTCACAAAAAAATTATTTTTTTCTGTGAATTGATTCATTTTGATTTCAGACTTAATAAAAGTCATTAGTTACATCAAGCCATTTATTCATCAGTTTGTGTTGCTATTGAAGCGTTTTTTTTTAGTTTATTATTCATCCTCCACTTTTCAGTTTGGCTTGCTGTTTCGAGCCCATTTGTTTCAATATGAAATATATACGCATGCACACACAATGTGGTTGTTTCACTTGCTCTCACACAGAGACTGTGTAAGGAAATAATTTAATCCTGGCAATCCTGATCAGGATAATGAAATAAACTTATGAAATTATTGTATTGTCATCGATTATTGATATGTATACAAAGTTTCAAATACATCTGTCCGTTTGATGTTAGTCAAATCAAGTCCAAAGGAGTCGGTTGTAAACAAACAAACGAACGAACAAACATACAAGTGAAGCTAATATAAGCGTGTTGAAAAGAGAAGTAATTCCATTTCTAAATATGAAAAGGCGTCATAAAAATTGACTACGAATGAATAAACGTTGTAAATTATATTTTCAATCTCATTTAAAAAATCTTTCCAGAAGAATTTAACCTCAAACCGATTGTAATAGTCTGTCTTTTAGTCAACCTTGAAGTGACATTATCTGCAGTAGGTACTTGTCACTCTGGACAAATATCCCTTTCACATGAAGATGAATATAAATTTGCGTTCCATGTGCATATTCTGAAAGGGGACAATTTGCCACTACCGACAGATTACCATCGATCTTCATCATTCTGGAGCCCAAATTATCGACATCAAATACATTCTGATGAAACAAATGTTATAACTTTGGAAGCCATTATTTTACCCATTCGAGACATTATTCATTCTTCGATTATGATTTTACTGCGACTGAAGATGCCGCAAATGAGGTTAGTGGCCTGAACACAAACATGTTTGTGCTATGGTATTCGGGTACCACATGTATAAAAAACTGATTACAGCTTTCTGTCGTAATTTGGCACAAATCTACAAGAAACACTGAAATGATCAAACTATTCAAATTCCTAATCAGTACGCAAATATGAAAATAGTTCATGATTCAATATGAAATAGTTTTTCTGTAACTTGGAAGAGTTTTCATCTGAATTCTGTTCGTTTAGAAAAATTGAAGACGCCAATGAAAAAGTGAATTTACGTGACAATGTCAAGTGTATTCATATATGTCCATCTGAATATCATCAATATAAAATTATTTTGATTCGTTGTTACAGTTGAAAAAGTCAATGAAGACTGCATGAAGAACTGTACTTTCACAAATGATTCAAGGTGGTTCCATGGATGAATATAAATGAAAACTTAAAGGATCTCTAGGAAAAAAGAAATCGTTTTAGAATTATAAATTTTGAGTAAATGAAGTTTATTTGATTTCATTTCATTTTGTTACATTCCTTTTTGTATAAGAAAAGATATTTTGGTCATAAAACCACACTACTCCTTCATTCATTACAGAGTAAGTCATTTTGTGAGGTTGAGAAGGCTGAAAAAACTATAATGTACAGAGTGAGCCAAATTGGGAAATTTTAAAGAGAAACTCCTCTTTCCGAACTAGGTAGAAAAAAAGATGGCTATATCTGAGAGTAAAATTCTATACACACTCAATGGTGAAAACCGCATATCGATATCTATCGTTTCTGGGTTACAGCATGTTTCTCGAAAATGTGCTGTAATTTCCTACCTATGGAAAATTTCTGCTTTCTATGAGAATAATTCCAAAGCAATTCTTATGTGGAATCCAATTGTGTAGAAAACTTATTTTTTCAAATCAGATATCAACAGTTATTAACGTAAAACTATATTTTCAAATGAGATACACTGTATATTTCTGCATATTCTAATAGAGCCTGAAAGTACCTTCTCAAAAATGTAGCTAGAATCATTTTTGAAATACAGAGCTTTCAGGTTTTTTCATGAAGACTTTGAAACGGACACTTTGATCAAGTGGGCTTTGGGTGATGGATGAATACAAATTTTACTGGTAGCTCTCAAATTCTGATTTAAACACTAGAGTAGTAACCAATTAGTGGTTTTTGTTCAATTCTCAAACACATTCGCAATGAAGTATGGGAATTATGAAAACTGGAATATGATAGTCTGTTTTATACAAGCCGGGGAAAATGCAGAAGCAGCAAGCAATTTGAATCGCGAGAGGTACCCAGAGAAAAAACAAAATTTCGAATACATTTGCGCAAGATTGCGATACAACCTAATTGATGGTATTCAATTTGAAAAAAAAAGGCCAAAAATGACATGGATCAAATAGGAATGAGGAGTTGAAAGAAATAGTCTTTGAGGAGCTGTTGAAACTAATGCCAAAATGTCAACGCGAAATTTGAAAATAACAACAGGCCTATCAAAAAACCAACATTAGAAGCGTTTTGGAAAAACACAAATTCAAGTCATACAGGGCCGGAAGAGTTCATCAATTCAGATCAGGAGATTTTGAACGCTGCATGGTTTTTTGCCAGTGGTTCCTGGAAATTTGTAACTAAGTGTATGATTTTCCGTTACATTGTATTTGGACAGACGAAGCTCATGTGAGCAGTGCTGGCATTTTCAACCGCTACAATTCTTATACTTGGGCAAAACAAAATCCTCATTCTATTGTGGAACAGAGAAGTCGAAGAATATTGGAAATTAGTGTGTCAGTAGGTGTTTTGAGGGGTAAAATTTTCAGCTAGTTCATTTATAATGGCACTCTCACATCTCAGAGGTATATAGAGATTTCAAGCCAGAATATTGAACCCCTTATTGATGAACTGCCACTAATTGAGCTCACAAACATATGTTTCCAACAAGACAGGGGTGGTTCTCACAACACTGCAATTTTCACCAATTTTTTGGCTCCAAATTTTGGTAATAATTGGATAGCCAATCAAGGACCCAACCGTTGGCCGGCCAGGTCACCAGACCTAACTCCTATGGACTTTTTACTCTGGGGAAGACTGAAAGATCCCATTTTCGAATTGTCGACTAATTCTAGATACGAATTGAAAGCGGCAGTGATGCAAAGTTTTACTTCTCTCACTCCTAATGAACTAAAAAACGTTCAGAAAAGGTGTCGCCTGTGTATAGAAGAATCTGGTGAATATTATTTCGAACACCGTCTCTGAAGAAATATATTTTATTTGTTTGTTCTTCATCATTATTATTATTATTGAAGTTTCATCTATTAGTATTGTATTAGTATCATTATTCAATTTATCAGTAAATTATTATCAGTTTTATTGAAACTATGCGTTGTAATCACTGCTGTGAAAAGCTGTTTCAATATTTGACAGCTACTACTGAACAATTTCATTCTGTTTTATCGCCGCGTTGTCCAAAGCCTACTTGATCAAAGTGTGCGTTTCAAAGTCTACATAAAAAAAGTGAAAGGTCTGTATTCCAAAGATGACTCTAGCAAAACATTAAATGTGCTGCATTTTTAGACAGGTAATATCAAGCTTTATTGAAATATGCAGGAATATACACGTGTCTCGTTAAAAAAAATAGTTCTCCATAAATAAATATTGATATCCTAGTTGAAAAAAAAAGTTTTTCACACCCTTGAATTTTTGACAGGGAAAAAGTTATAGCACGTTTTCGAAAAACATGCTTCAAGTCAGGAATGACGATATATATCGATATGCGATTTTCACCATTCAGTTTTTCATAAAATTTTTTCCAAACACAGTCATAAGTTTTCATCTATCTGATTTGAAAACAGGAGTTCCACTTCAAAAGTGTCCAATTTGCCTTACTTTGTACACAAAAATCAGAATTCCTTGAAAAGTGTTGAATAAATCAGTCATCGAAATTTTTCTCGAAGAAAATAAGTAATCAACCTAAATAGTGGGATATATTCAAATATAATCGTATCCATCATAATTATTACACAATTTTCACAAACATCTTAATTTCTAGACGCGTTTTGCTAACACCATATCTCCTATCGAGAAAGCTATGGTGTTAACGACACACGTTTGGAAATTGAAATGTTTGTGGAAATTATGTAATATTCATCATGGAAAGTATTATCAATTTCCATCAAGTAACGGGTCAGTTCGTTTATAATTTAAATACAGGGTGTTGCGACAAAAATTTGCCCCTTCTGTAAGTCAAAAACGGACGTGTAATCGAATTTTTCAAAGAACAATTTTCATTTCTACGGAGATAATTCTGATATGGAAATCATACCCGAAACTTTCCCCTGCGGTCAGCAATCACCCCCCTATTTTTTTCAATTGCATGGGGGGTCGAGTTATACATCATTTGGAAGGTCTTTTGCCCCGCTATAACGTTTGTGATTTTTTTCGAAATTGGTTCGTTCGTTTTTGAGAAATCAAACGTTGAACGTTTTATTTAAGAAAAACAAAAAATTCGCTGTCCCTCATTTTATTGAAGAAATCAACAAAATTTAATATCAATGGCAACACAATCAACAGATGAATTGTTCAAAATAACCTCCATCTAGTTTTATATGATAATACAGTCAACTTACATTATTGAAGATGTCCCGAACAATTCTCTGTCGCAGGTTTTCTAGATTTATAGAATTCATTCAATTAATAGTAAAGTTCTGAAATAGACAACACTGTTAGTTTTTTCTGCACCGGTTGGTTTTGTTGAATCTAGTTGTCGGAGAACCAAAAGTAGATAGTTGGCTACTGTCACTTCTTCACGAATTATTATTCAGTCATCCTTGTTCACTGTGTCCCAACATGGTTTATTCTACTGAAGAAAGTATGGAAATTGTTGCAACCTATCATCGAAATAATGAATGTGCTAAAGCTGCTGCAAGAATTTATAATGCGAATCATCCAGACCATCAAAACGTTAAACAGTTAATGGATAAGTTTAAAATTTCTGTTCACAAAGTATGCCGTCCTGTCAGAAATGACGGAGCTGAAGTTGGAGTTTTAGAACACATACAAAAATGGATAACTGACAATCTATCAGACAAGTAGATAGAGCGTCTGGTGTATCAGCTACTGGTGTTTTTCGGATTTCGAAAGCTCAAAAATTTCATCCTTTCAAAATAAGGCTAGTTCGGGAATTAAATGAAGATGATCCTGATCGTCGACTTCAGTTTTGTGAGGTGTTCAGCGAGAAATTGACCAATAACCCAAATCTTTCATACAATACATTCATACATACATAAGTTCTTTCATGTTGAATGATGAAGTGAATAAATATAATTGTCGTTACTGGAGCGATGTGAATCCTCATTTGGTGATAAGAACACATTCACAAACTCCACAAAAATTAAATGTGGCTGGCATTCTGGGTAATCATATTGTTGAACCATTCTTCATTGAAGGAAATCTCAGTGGAGACATATACTTAAATATATTACAAGACAGGAAATGATGACAATTCATTGGGAAATGAAATAACATTCCAGCAGGATGGTGTACCCCCAAATTTTGATGTTCGAGTTAGACAGTTTTTGGACGAATGTGTTCCAATGCGTTGGATCGGCAGAAAGGGTCCAGTAAAGTGGCCAGCTAGATCACCTGATCTCACATCGATGAACTCCTTTCTGTGGGGACACCTAAAAGCGGAAGTGTACTCTACGAAGCCTACAAATCTAGAAGACCTGTGACAGAGAATTGTTCGGGAATGCCGATTGCTGACTCCGGACATCTTGAATAATGTACGGAACGCTTTCGAGAGTAGACTGTATTATTGTATGGAACTAGGTGTAGGTCATTTCGAACAATTCATCTGTTGATTTTGTTTCCACTGATATTATCTGTTGTTGATTTCCTCATTATTATGAAAGACAGCAAATTTTCTGTTTCTTTCTAAATAAAACGTTCAAAATTGAACTTCTCAATAACGAATGAACCAATTTCAAAACAAATCACAGAGGTAATACAGGAACACAATACTTTTCAAATGATGTATCACTCGACCCCCATGCAGTTGAAAAAAATAGGAGGGTAGTTACTGACCACAGGGGGTGAAGTTTCGGGTTTGATTTCCATATCAGAAAAGGTCTCCCTAGAAATGAAAATCGACGTGTTCTTTGAAATTTCTGATTAGATGTCTGTTTCTGACTTACAGGAGGGTCAAGTTTTCGTTAGAACGCCTTGTATAATCGAATTATAGTGAAAATTATTCTGAATGTTTGCATGACAGAAACTATTTGTTCCTGTCAAATAACTACAACAAGATAAATGATAATGTACGTCACCATTAGGGCAAAATTGGAAGATACATCTGAATAGATTGATTATTACATTAAGTGAACACATGGTTATACACTTCTGTCAATGTTAAGTGGATTACGGCCGTGGAGACTTGATGACCTAATACAATTATATATTGACCCTTCCCATGTCCCTACAGGCACACCCTTGTTACACCTCAGTCTAGGAAACTGACTTCAGTCCTCTCATTCAATTCTACAGACAATAACTTCATGGCACCAAGAACGTGAAGTAGGTAAAACTGAAAATATAAGAAATAATTGAGGGCTCAGTTCTGAAGAATCGAGTTCATTGAGTTATCTACAACATTGCGAAAAAAGTCTGCCATTTGTATAAACTATCATTTACATAAATATTTTATTATTTTTCAAATGCTTTAAATGAAATTCACTATATAGAGTATTACTTTCGGGCGGAAGCAATAAATATCTCGCCGAGATCGACTCCATTCACGAGAACGGGAAAAAATCTCACATTGTTAGCGCCTCAGTATCAGCTTTTCGAAAAAATGTGAACATAATTTTATTTTGAATTAGTGATTTTTAATTCAGGGTTCATTCTTATATCACTGTTTTACTCACTGTCCAGTTTTAATTTTCATTATGTGGTTTGCTAAGTTAATATAAGCGTAAAAGCGGAAACGTGTTACAACTTTGCCCTTCTAAACAGAACCTTGTTTCGCTTCCTATCTACGAAGTCACTCAGTTGCTATTTCGTGAATTCAGATTGAGAGTTCCAATCAGCTCTAATGGATTTTTTCAGTTCAGATCGAAAACCTGTACTTGTATTTGTGGATTCGTTGTAACATGAATTTGATTGACTTCAACTGTATTGACTTTGCTTTCAAACATATTTCAGTACTATTGTTCATTTTCAGAAATTTCTCATTTCATGAGTTATTAATTTTCAAGATAGCATGCTCTTTAAGATACGATAGACTTTCTGATACGCAAACAAAATTCATGAATACACTGATCCGTTAATTAATGAAAGTTAATAACGCTATCCATGATGATAGTTACACAATTTTCACACTATAACCTAGAGGTGTTCCACTACATGGAAGGTAGATTTGAAAAAAATCACAATTAATTATTACTCTCTGGGAAACCGGTGTTTAATATGTTAATTATTGGCATTTTGATACCAAATAAATGATTGATTCTGGTAAAACAATCACGATACAATGATACTTCTAGGAAAACAGGAAGTTAATAGATATCTCAATTCTTGGCATTTCATGAAAACAATTTCAACAATGACCGATGAATAACTTCTCAGAGATTCCAACAAATCTAATTTTTGTTCTGTATTTTCTGTATGTACATACAGAAGTTATCAACTCGCAATTGTTGAAGTTATTCTCATTGGATGCCAAGAATCAACATATTCATGAATTACCTGTTTTTTTAGGTGACTTTGCACCGTAATTGCTTTTTGCAATCTACATATTTTACCCGAATTGATCATTTGTACCTACCGACACTGTTATATCAGTAAATAGTTCAGTATACCAGTCCAACTGATGAATCTACTTTGAAATGAAACGCGTCTTGAATTGAATATTTATTTGCCGAGGCACAAGATGTAGCTTATAAACTTGTACTGTGCCACGGCATGCCCTTCCCGATAATTATCAATGGAATAATGAGGAGTATTTTCAAATGACTTAACTTCTGCAGAGCATCATGACAAATAATCTTAAAGATTGACTTCTTTCGGATACAGGAACTTTCTTGACTCAGACATTTTTGTGTCAAAATCGGAATAAAACAGAAGATCTAGATTTAAAAGATGGAAAATTCAACGAGAGCTCGATGAAAATATTGACATTTCCAAAATTTCCAATGTTGTGCGGTTTCCACAATCAATCCGTCGACAATTTCTATTCAAATGCTGAGAGTTTGCAAAGAATTCTAGCTACTCTTCCTATATTTGCTGCGATGGTTTGCGGAAACTTGATCAAGAGCAGATATTCTAGAAGGAAAGCAAACAGGTTTGGTTTTTTCTGAATCTTCATCCGGAGATAACTCTCAACGAGGCAAGTATTGCCACATCTCTGCCAGTACGAATAGAAGAGTTCCATTCGCTTTATGATTTTATTCTCACTTAAAATATTCATATGCTGTAGTGTGTGCTACGTTTTTCGTTATTCCATGTTTAGCTAACACAAACAAACTGGATGGTCTGCCCTTTGGAAAGCATGACACGTGTAATTGTCCGTGTGGAAAACATGTTGTGCTTGAATCCAAGCAACAAACGAACATTGTTTGACCTTGGGGATCGCCATTCAGAATGCTGGCTACGACAACGTTTTTTATTAATTTTCAAATGACCAATCGCATGTTGTTGCACAGCCGTGGTGGATTCAAGTTACAGAGCGATCCAACCTTCAGTTGCAGATTATGATGAATGAGTTCAAAAGCTCTGGATGATACGCAGCTTCACTGGCATCGCGAACTGTATTCACGCTTGATGGATTAGCAATAATAGTGATCGAAAACTGTGAAAGGAGTTGAAGAAGGCTTATTGTATGAGAGAGACAGGAGATCGGCTTCGTTTTCATCCTTATTCAGTACTGTTTACTGAGTGAGAAGAGACACCGGTAGACGCCTGGCGAGAATAACTGATCTGTCATCAGGATTGAAGATGATTGAATTACTAAAATAGCAATTGAAAAATAGGCTTTCATCTCCCTTTGGAATTTACAAAAATTCAACATTATTCTTGATAAAATGTACCCACATATACGTGACTTCGACATAGAAAGTGTAAAAGATTTCATAATAGAAAACCACAATGAACTGCAATCGACATATTCAGTAAATGATAGGAATTGCAGCTTCAAAATCCGTCACAATAATATTCGTAGCTTACACAAAAATCTTGATGACTTGGCATTTGCACTAGCAACACGCTTCAGCCCAAATTTTCTCTGAAAAATACTGTCAACATTGTTATTACAGCATTTTATCGGTCTTTGATCATCCTTGAATTCAGCGAATGATGAATTACTCACAGTTAATGCTGAAAAAATATATTATACACCATTTTGCTGCTGCAACAATACAACCGCCCCTAACTTCAATATAATTTGAATAATCACTCCAACCAAACAGTTTACTATCAGAGCGGAAACATCCTCTAAAATATTTGGGTACAGCTTGTCAAATATAGGAAGAGGTTTGAGAATTTCTGATCTCTGTCTCTCTTTCGCCAGTACCGTACAATATATAAGGAGAGAGAGAGAGAGAGAGAGAGAGAGAGAGCAGAAATTCTCAAACCTTTTCCTATATTTGAAAAGCTGTACATAACTTAATATGCATCTTGGGTGTCATATACAAATACAATCGACATGTCAGAAGCTGAGATTCATATTTTTCGAAATCAAAGTCCTAGCGTCTTCACTACCACTAAAATCAGTGAATCATCATGCCTCAGTGGAGAGCTATCTTCGAAACGGCCTATTGATATGGGGCGGATCCCTTAAAACTCATTTGTATCCCCTAGAAGTCCGTCAAGGACGATTTTTGAAAATTATTTTGAGCTTTCTATTCTATTCTATCATTTTGAGTTTTGCATTCGAAATGTGATAAATTTGATGAGTATAATTGCTCATACATATTGTTATGTATGAGAATTAATACTAACTGAGTAGTAGGCAATATCAAAAGTACGGTCCTGATCATTGTGGAAAGCTAAGGATTTTTTAGAATATGCAAATCATTGTACGTCATTGTGGCGATTTATGGAATATGGTCGTGAATGGAACTGATGTGTTTTATTTCTGATATCAAACAGAACATTTGGCGACGAGGATTATCGAATCCATCTGAAACATTCTGTGATATACAATGGAAGAAAATCGAGTAGAACTCTTAGGAACTCTTAGTGCTTTCGATCCAAATTATTCGTATTTTACGAAAATATCGAAACAGTTTTTCATTGCCAAGGGCATTTAAATTGACAATCGTGAGGTTATTTCATTCAATACTCTTACTGAAGACTATTATGTCTTGATTAGAAATGTACTGGTTGTTGCCCACGGATTCAAATGCAAGTTGATATATAGATAGATCATGACCTGGTATAACGCATAGGGTAGGTTCCCACGATAACGCGGGTAAAACAGCGGAGAACAGCTAGTAATGTATAAGAGGATACCTAATGATTGACTGACACAGCCAAAGCTGACGTACAGCCAAAGCTACTGCACCTATAATCTTGCAATATACAGGTAGGTTCTTTGTATAGCGTGAATAAGCATCAAGGAAGGGAATCAGGAATTTCTAGCTTCAAGGAAAAAGTGTCCAAAGATTGTATTGAATTTCGTAAGTTTAATAGTTGAAAACCTGAAGTTTTGGGTTTAAAATGATCTGTCACGAAACTTAATGTGACAAACCAAATTCTACGCGGGCGAGGCAGCGGGCAATTTTCACTTCAAAAATACAGTAACTGAAAAAATATGGCAAATGCACTAAGTAATGAATAGCTTCGAGAATCGACTGATGTTACCTATAAATAAGTTTGACAAAACTAACACAACCGTCAACGACGTCTGCCCTCACGCGTTTGCTCGCGTTCGGATCACGTTCTCGGCGATGGCACTTCATTGCTCAGACCGCCCCTCTTTCCCGGCGCATCTTCCTCCGTCGTCTTACAGTAGACGCGACGCGTAATGATTTTCTGTGCTGCGTCAAGTTAATCTTATCGTGATAACTTTCGAACGATTTGACCAAATTACTTAGTGTAAAAGACAAAGTTCCTCTATATTAAATAATTTAAACGACAATTGATATGCTTTGCATTGTGCATTGTTTGGAAGTATCCAATTCAATTGTATTTATGACTCAGTATTTTGCATGTAGTGGATACCACATGAGAGGTAGATATATGCTATCGCAAACTTTTATTTAGAACTATTCGAAATAAACAATCTTACGGTACATT
This sequence comes from Leptinotarsa lineolata, assembly GCA_015342045.1. Taxonomy (NCBI): domain Eukaryota; kingdom Metazoa; phylum Arthropoda; class Insecta; order Coleoptera; family Chrysomelidae; genus Leptinotarsa; species Leptinotarsa lineolata. The sequence goes on from WOGR01000921.1 coordinate 15,378, forward strand.
ATCTTCATTCCACAAAACCTCTGTACGTAACCTATTTCTTATTCTGATGTATGAGCTTCATTTATGTAAAGTTTCATCTAAATCCGTTCAATCGTTTGGGCGTGAAAGAGCCACAAACATAACAAACATCCATCCTCACGAACTTTCACATTTATATTACGATAGATAGATAGATGTGTACCAAAATTGTTGGAATCGAAAACATACGAGGAGACTGAAGAAACTAATGACGAGTGAGATCTCATCTCATTATTTTCACTTGTATTATACCACCTTACGCTTGAGAATAATAACAGAGGTCTGTTTATCACCAGATATACAGACCACCTGATCTTCGGCGTTTTCCCATTGTATAAATGTAGTATTTGAATTTTTTTTTGATATATTTGATTTTTATGTATTAGCTATGGGAAATAAAGACGTATATTATTATTATTATTAACATTATCAAAATCACGGCTGATTCTATCGAAACCAAGCTTCTTCAAGATGTTAAATGTAATAGCTCAGACGATCAATCCATAGCGTTGTATGGGAAAACATCAAGAAATTTCGTCCAAGAGATAAAAAAGGTCAGAGATTTTTCACTTATAACAAGCACGGATATATCTCCCGTGATTGCCAATTTCCGAAGAGAAAGGACAAAACTAACCCAGAAACCATTCTGTACTCATCATTTGTAGTAGATAAAATGAATTCCAAAGATTGGTTCAAAGATTCAGGTGCCTCACGATATATGACTGTGAGACAAGATCTGCTGGGGTATTCAAGAGAAATTGAAATAAGTGGAGTTCCTATAACAAACATTTCATGATTGTTTATTCAGTGTATCGGTGATGTGAAACTCTACTCATTCAATGGCAAAAATATAACAGAAGGAAGTGAAGGATGTTTTGTATGTACCTTACCATTGCACACACCTCCTATCCGTTAGCCAAATGATAAAAAATGGTGATAGTATCAAGTTTAGTGAGACTGGTTGTAGAATCATCAATTCGAAAAATCATCCAGCTGCAACGGCCACGTTGGTTGGTAATGTGTACAGAACTGGATCATCTGAATCAATAATGGGATATATCAATTTCCACAGTCTAAAAAAACTTCGAGGACTTCTGAATGGACTGAATTCCAACCCATATGAAGATGTAATTTGTACAGTTTGTAAGGTAAACAAATCAGACTTTCTTTCTTCCACACTGGAACTTGTTCTACTCTACAACATAAACTATTTCATTTTGATGTGTGTGGTCCAATGTCAGTTAGTTCACTAGAAGGTGCTAGATATTCTTTGATTTCAATTGATGACATGGTAGAAAATTATTCGTCCACTTAATTTCACATAAAAAACCAAGTGCCAAAGAAGATACAGGAGTTTCGCGTATTTGCTGAAAAACAAAGTGGTTGTAAAATAAAAATATCATGAACAGACAGACGGAATATCGTAATACTACTTTGAAAATTTACTTGCAAAATAATGGTATTTTTCATCAAATATCCATATACACCTGAACGAAATGGTATTGCGGAGCACATGAATCGCATCATCTTCTAAAGAGTTTGTTGCATGTTTTCTGATGCTGAGTTGGATATAAAATTTTGAGCATAAAGTATCTCAAAGATTCACCCAATGGAAGATGGGGAAAGTGCGTGCTCTAATGAAAATACACCTCGAATCTCCAAAGCAGAAAGTGAAATCAACAATAGCGCAGGATATCACCGTATTATTTCATATAGAAATGTACCTTCATGTCATGAAATTTCCGAAACTTCAAATAGAACTTTACGAAAATCGTCAAAGATTAGTATACCGACTAAATGAGATGACTTTTTTTTGTGAAGAATCCAACAATGATATTGACGATTCGATACATTCGGGAAAGGTTATTTCCAGAAGTGATTCAGATTTGTGGAAATCTGTCTTACGTGAGTTCTATATGATCTTCCTCTGGACTGGAAGCAATTAGATAGTAAGTGGGTATTTGAAATCAAACGAGACGGAAGTGAAAGGTCCTGGTGTAAAGCTCCTCTTGTAATCAAAGGTTGTGCTCAGAAAAGGGATGTAGACCATGAACAAACGTATTCCCCTGTCGTAAAGTACATCTGGATTCATTCATCTGCGAAATTCATTCTCGAGATTCATCAAGTCTACTGTACCCGCCTTCCTACAAGGACAATTGACAGAAGAAATTTACATGCTTCGGCCAAAAAGTTTCGATATGGACTCAAACAAACAAGTAGGGTTTGAATTGTGAAATCAAATTGAAAGAGTTTGGTTCGACACAATCTACCGTCGATTCATGTGTTTATATCAAAAGAAACAGTGAGAAGAATCTCGTCGTAGCTCTTTATGTTGACGATTAGTTGATATTTTTTAACGATATGCAACTGAGAGAAGAAATTTTTTTGAAAATTTCAAAATGAAAATCTCGGAAAAGTGAGATTTGCATTAGGAATGTAACTTTTACGTGATCGATTGCAAGGAACAACTTCTATCGAACAAAATTCGTACCTCAAAACAATTTTGATTTGTTTCAGGATGGAAAATTGTAATCCTGTTTCAACGCCTTCAGATCCAGAGCAGAAAGTTGTAAGATATGAGCCCGAATAATCCTGCTGATATCGAAGAAATGAAAAATGTACCCTACCAGAACGCAGTTGGTTCGTTATTATTTATCTCACCAGTATCCCGACCTGATATTTGTCATACAATCTATGCTTTCGGTAGATTCTAATTGGGCTAACAATAGCAGCGATAGACGATCTACAACGGGATATGTTTTTCTGATACAGGATGATGCAATTTCCTGGGACTCTAGAAAGAAACCGACCCGACCGTCACACTTTCTACAAATGAGGAGGAATATATGTCGTTTACTGCCGCTGTACAGAAAGAAATATGGTTGAAATTCTATTGAATGACTTAGTCATAAACACTGGCTAATATATCATCAGTGGAGACAATGAAAGTTCACTGCAGTTAGCAATGACGCCTGTTTATCACGCTCGTACAAAGCATATTGGTGTGAGGCATCATTTCGTACGCGAGCAGATTCAAAAAGAAAGAATCAACCTGAATTATATCGACACTAATTCGATGTTAGCAGATATGTTGACAAAAACTGTTGGTTCTAAGAAACATTCGTTTTGTAACTAAAATATAGGTTTACAGGATATTTAGTTCTGGAGGAAGTACCTAATTTAGAGACCTGAAATAATGTTGTTGTTTATAGTATTGTTTTATATGTAGTGTCAAAAATAAATAGTTTGAGAACTGTGTTCTATCATTCTTCTTAAATATTCCAATCGACGAATTCTCATCGATCCCCTAAAATTGTATATTTCAACACGGTTGTATTTCGACTAACTAGTTAGGGTTTCGTGTAGATGTAAAAAGTGATTTCTGAATACCAAAATTATTACTGGAGAAAATCTCCCATATAACTCCAGCCATTTAGAATACAGTGCTTTCACCACTGGATCAAGACTGCATCGGACTACAAATTTTTGTTTTTTTTTTGAGATTCATATAAAGGCCATCCTCACGACTCAACTATTTCCTTTCCCCCAAAGAAGTCGACAACTTCAAAATGACCTACTCATTAGGAGACTTTTCTCTGCCTTCTGACAGGACTAGTATAAATCCTACTATCTATATCATATTCATCAACCAATACTCCTTCTTTCCTTTTTGATTTCAAAGAATTTTTTCAAAGTTTTTTCTTTGGTTTCTATAAGTTTCAATTCAGTCAACTGATTTTTTACTTCTTCAATTTTGTTTTCAGTTTCTTGTTATTCCTTCTTCTTGTTCCTCAAGTACCTTCCGTAGAGTACTTCAATTTCGATCTTGTTTTCTTTCGAGACATTTCATCTCGAGCTTGAGCTCATTAATCAACTTTGTCATATATGTCGTATCATATAGAAAACAAGAACGATAAGAAAAACATATTGAGCATTTACACGTGTAGGAGATTGCAGCAGGTTCTCGATCCTCCCCATCACTATAACGTAATCAATTGCATTGACCTTGACTGATATCACAGGGCCTTGAGCAATGTTAAACGTAATGTTTGGCCTTGAGTATCATCCCTGTCCCGTCACGTGACCTTGAGGTTCGACTTCGGAGGACGTTTAACGATTCTATAATATCTGCAAGCAATATGACTTCGAATGTGGAGGGTGACCTCAAACATGTGATTTGACCTTGAGATTCGACTTATCATTCCTCGTGACTGGAACAGAGGGGGTGCTATTATAGGAAGTGTAGTGAGCTGACAGTTGCCGTGTCAGAATGAGTACACAGCAAGGATGTTTAGCAGTGTTGCTTTCGACACTCTGACTAAAGATGTGCGAGATGTACCTGATTCGAGATACTCTGTAGTGAGGATTGCCGATAACGGTTTCACTCAGCACTTTTGTGTACAAATGCTCTGTGCTCATGGTACACGAACATTACTGTACCCAAGGTAGGGTGGATTTTTCTTCAAAGGTTATTTCGTGTATGCAATCGTTCGTCAAGTTCGTCCTTTACACATTCCCTTAAATTTTTTTCAATATTTACCAGCAGCAACCATCCTTTTTTGGAAGTTCTTTGTTTAGAAGTTTCATCAAATTCATCATCTTATTGCATGACAATTTGCATATCGAGTAGCTAGAATAAAGTAATTGGCAAAAACATACCTCGATATTTGGGATTGCAAATGAAAAACCAGATATTTTCTTTTTAAGTCAAGAAGAGATTTTTACGATCAGAATTTCAACGATAACGATATTCAGTTTGATGCATTCGACAAAAAAATTGCAACTTGTAGAAGAATTGCATAAAACAATCTTCCTTCACACAGTCACTATAACATATGACTTCAGCTTCGACATACTCGAAATAAAAACATGTGCATAGCATAATCACGTAAACAGAAAATCATTTTTATTATACAGTCCTATGTTTGACCTTGCCGACCCTGGCAACAGCGTTTCGTCAACTTCGAGTGGATTGTGAGCACTCTCATAGAATCAAGGTTAGATGGTTGAATAACATTTTCTTATCCTTCTCTTTTCATATATGACTTGAAGGGGCCAACATCTCATCATTTCGACGTTTATTATGTTTTGATATTCCAACCGCTGGAGCTCTTTCACGTAGCGCTCACCACATGTCATATTCTTACTGTCCTCATTATATGTGCCTCACACTAGAGAAAATTCTTCGTTGCGTATGGAAAGCATATACCTCTTTAAATCAATAATAATAATAATGATAATTTATTTGCCATCAACGATATATAAAAATTACAATTACAATTATTCAATCTTATTCAGCAAATAGATCGGTTTATTGCTCATGAAAGGTATGACATTGTGCATGAGCAATGTAACTAATCAAACAATGAACATTGTAAGTTGGAAATATAAAGTGTGAAATGTAAACATCAAAAATTGTAAAGACATAAAAATTTGAAATGTATAAATGTGAAATAGTAATATAAAGAGACGCAAAAATATAAATGCATAAATGTAGAATGTTAATGTCTAAAAATGTAAAAAAATAAGATTTGATTAAGATTAAAAATGTAAATATAATTATGTATGAATGAAAATGTGTAAAACTAAATAAATATGAATGTGGAATCATATCTTGACCTAATAAGTACATAATATATAATATTAAAAAATGAATGAATATCTGTAAAGTATGCATTCAATATTTTTTGGGCCCACGTACACCTTTTTCATCACTAATTGAACGATTTTGGAAATAGAATAGTGTCTATAATTATATCCAATGTATTTTGAGCTCTCAATACTTAACTAACTGTTCAAGGTATCTATTCAGTATATTCTTCTTCCAATGATTTGGTTCACTCTTGATGCAGGTACTGTTTGGAGCCACTTTCTCAATAATCAATCGCCTCTGTTTTTCGACGTTGGATACTTTGCATAGTCTCCATTGCAATATTTGACATATACTTTTCAATTTTTGTAATGCGACATTTTATATCGGCAATTTATTTATCAAATTCAGCTAGTTTAGATGGATATACACTCATTTTATAATTTGCTGCATCTTATTTGGTTTATGATTTTCCGATATACGATCAATTTACCTTTTTACCTTCAAAAATTAAATATTGCTTTGAATTTTAATGAAATGAAAAATGTGTTTTCTATTATGATGGGTGTATCTATCTTCAATTGGAAGTCTTCAATTTCTTCGATCTAATGATTGTAGGTTCACCACATCGTTTTATTGGATTCAGCACCACTAGAGAGTGTACGTCGAGCATTGCTGTTTGCGATACAGTCGGTTTATATATTCATATAGCAATCAATCCAATTCTTCAGATAGTTAATTCTCAAACATTGTTAATGATGACCACAGATTCGCTGACATATTGAAAGTATCGCTCCTCTATGATCAAAGCTATCGCCGCATCAATCCTTTTGGTATCTTTTCCACTCACGATTGTTACTAATGATATTGAATTCACTTGCATATTGGATTTATATCTATACGACTACTCTATTGGTTCAAAAAACTATGATATGGATGAGCTCATGAATGTTACCTATTTTTATATAATTGTCTACGCCTCACATCGCAGGCTATATCCAGACCACTCTGTCGGGATGGTTGCTCTGATTATTGGAGTCCTTGGTGGAATGATGTCCTCTCTACTCTCGAATCTCAAAGTCATACCGGCTTGCCGCACTAAGGCAGAAATCTTAGCCGGA
>WOGR01000922.1:0-22103 GCA_015342045.1 Leptinotarsa lineolata
GTGCTCCATCTTGTTGGAATACAATATCCATATCGAATTCATTAGGATTCGCTTCGACGATTTCAGTGATGAGAGGGTCAACAGTAGTTTCCAGCATATTCAAATACAGTCCCCCTGTTAAATTTTGATCGATGAATAGAGGTCCTACAATATGGTTTCCCATTATTCCTGCCCAAACGTTAATTTTTCCTGGTTATTGGGTATGTGTTTCCCGTAAAACGTGAGGGATGGTTTCACTCCAATAACGGCAATTTTGTCTGTGAACATTGCCGTGGTCTTTCAGACCATCCAATCGATATTGAAAAGTTTTTCAGAAATGTCGATGAACCTTTCATAGCTTGAAAAATAAAGTTGAAATCTTCATGCCAACCATTAACTTTCACGATTATTTGAAAGAAGACTGAAAGTGATGTGGTAGAAGAGAATATTTTCTATCGCATCTTTTTTTTCAGGATTTCAGAGAGGAGTTTCAATCCATAGTTCGAACTAATCGGAAACATCTGATATGAAAGATTTCGTGACGATATCAGTGACAAAGCAAATCTCTCTTTTTTGGATTTGACATTTTCACTGTATGTATATGACTAAAAATCATTACGAAGTTTCATGTAAAAAAATTCCATTTCGTCTGTTAATTTATCAATGAAAATATGAAAGTTCATATAACTGATAGAGGGGCTTAATTTTGAATCTTACTGAAGTTATCCCAACACTAAACTGTTACTTTTAACACCTCGACACGTGTTTCGATCACCAAGTGATCATCTTCAAGAGGAACTTGAGTTTAATGTTCCTCTTGAAGATGATCACTTGGTGATCGAAAAACGTGTCGAGGTTTTGAAAATAACGGTTTGGTGTTGGGATAAAACTCCAGTAAGATTCATTAATACACCGAAAGTTCCAAACAGTGCATCACAAGGGCTTAGTTTTAGTATTTACTGTTTGAAAATCAAATCGAACAATTCATTAATGATGAAATTACAGTTATTGTTCAGTATGCAAACAAATTCAAAAAACGCTTTGTGAGATTTTCACTAAACAGTTTTACATAAAAGTTTTAGGGAAAAAAACTTGTCACCCGCCCGGTAGATATATTTCAATGAGACTGGGTACATTCATCAGTATCTTTCTTTCATTGACACATTTTTTCGTGAAAAAGAATACAAGCCCTTTCAAATTCACTTATTTGGTCAACTGGTTGTGAGCAAATCATGACATTTTTAAATTGAGGAAATTACGAAATTAAAATTTGTAACAGTGCAGTGCAGTGCAGATGCAGATGAAAGGTTGGATTGAAGATCTGTAAACGCTATCTTGAACAGTGGCAACGAAAAAGTGTTTTTCATTTTTAAATATCTTCTTGAATAACGTCAAAAACGGTAAATTTCGGTTGAAAACGTTATTTGATGAGCTCTGAAATGGGCAACTTTTCCCTGAGTCAATCGGATTTGTATTTCTCGCGGTTTCTCATTTTTTCAAGCTAGCACCTTCCTTATCGTCGGCTACTGATCCCGATTTTGAACATATAATATATATTTGTTATAATCTGACATGAACCAATTCGCAATGCAACGTTTCGTTCATCAGATGTCATCATCTCTGATTTATTTCATTGATTTTTGTAGCCACTGTGATAAAAAACTCAGTTATGTATTACAATACATATGTTTCCCGACGTTTTTCTCATCATCACTGTATGGTGATACAATTCCCGGTCAGACCTACCTCAAAAAAAGACGGAACAATACTTTTTGGATTCGAAACTCAAAATTTTACATGAACTTCACATTTCGGATGAAAATGTGATATACTAAGTAACAATCAAAAAAACCATGTCGTTTAAGATATCATTCAATGTTCAAATTATCACAGTGGCTACAAAAACCGATGAAAAAACTAAGGGTCCGTGTTTTAAAAAAAGGTTGACGATGAAATCTTATGAACGAAACGTCGCATTCAAAATTGGTTTATATCAAATTCAAAATTCGACAATTTTATTTTTCGACAAATATTTCAAAAACAACCACTAATATTGTCGATCTATTCTCTCAAATTCGTCCGGTTGCAATAATAGACCTTCGAATACGATTCCCTCATTCCATCTTCATCTCACCATTGTGTTATAAATCTCAACAACTATCAACTGTAGGGCAGTTATTTGATCAAATCTCATCGTTTTTTTCATGATAATCTAATCTCAATGTTTACTTTGCTTTTCTCATTCTTTATTTCATCGACTAACTTCGCACCACCGTAGAAACAATGAATGTTGTTTCAAGTTATTAGCTGAGTTATATTTTTTATTTTATGTTTGTGAAGCCCGAAGTCCGGCCATAATAACATGGTCGATGTTGCCAGGTCATTTTCATGCTGAGCAAAAAAAACAGTAGGAACAGTAGAAAGCATTTTTTATAGATACATACTACAAACATGGTAATTTGTAATTCTCACTTATTACAGTCTCTTAATGTTTATTACAGAAAGTTAACTGAGTCATCAAATGAGTTTGAGTTTCAAATAGAAAAACAACAGAGTCAAAAAAGAAGATATACTGCCAAAACAGTTGAAACAGTGAACATGGCGCTCCTCTCATGCAATTTCTTCTTCATCTGAAAGAATTGATTCGCAATATTCCGAAATATCATTGCTCCGATGTGGAAGATTTGAAATCTCATATAACACTCACTGACCATGATAATAATTAAACAATTTTCGCAAACATTTTTTGATTCTAGACGCTAACACCGTAGCTTCATCGGTAGTAATAAATGATACACACTGGACTACAATTCTTTCTTACAACAGTTACCTCACTTAATTGATTTCTAGTAAATCAGCAGGTAAATGGACTGCTATCCATTTACTGCTGTCCAGTCCAGTGTGTACTATTTTTTACTACCGATGAAGATGCAACATTCACGACCTCTAGTAAAGAAACGTTAGAGCTCTGACAAAAAACCACTTTACTGGAGATCTGACTCTTGATAACAACATACCTTCCGTCTTTGAGGGCGCCAGACGCCCAAAAAATAACGATTAGGAGGTCGTCAAGAAGGTGAACACAGCACCAGCAGTTGAATGGGCTATCAAGTCCTTTCAGCCCTTCAAATCTCCTGGAGACGATGGTATATTTCCAGCTTTTTTTCAAAACGAACTGGAAATAATTTTACCTATTCTCATAGAATTATACAGAGCTAGTCCACATACCACCCAGTTGGTTGGCAGCAAGGGTGTTTGTAATATATATACCTAGAGTGGATCGGAAAGACCCACACCTTGAATCGATACGACCAATCAGCCTTAGATCCTTCCCGTTGAAAGGACTTGAGAGGATACTGGGCGGACACATCAGGAGCATGGCATTATATGCAGCTCCCCTGAATAACCACCAGTATGCATATCAAACCGTCAAATCGACAGATTCAGCAATAAAAATCCTTGTAGAGAATATTTCCCAACCCCCTGACGAACAAGGAGATTGCGGTTGCTGTATTTCTCGATATTGAAGGAGCATTTGACGATGTACTACCTAAATCTATGGAATCATCCCTGGCTAGGAAAGGCATAGATTCGACCATATCTGGCTGAATCTATGCCATGCTGGTAAACAGAACTGCAACTACGATTCTTCGAGGCGAGGCCATTAGCATAAGGGTCACCAGAGGCTGCCCTCAAGGTGGAGTACTACTTCCCCTTCTGTAGTCGCTCCTGATGAATAGTCTGCTTGATGCCCTCGACAGAAGAAAAGTAGATCAGCAAGCTTATGCAGATGCCTTTGTCACTTGGCAAGGTCCGCGTCGAGAAGGGTAGCTTGTATATCATCTAAAGCACCTGGACGATGTTCACAGTTGGTGCCCGAGGAAGCATATGTCTATCAACCCCAGCAAAACTGTGATAATCCCCTTTCCCAGGAGGAGAAAATTGGTCAATTTGACGCCACTTTCCGTCAATGGTGAGGTCATTCCATTTGGAATGGAGGTGAAATATCTTGGCATTGTTCCTTTGTAAAAACTCACCTGGAACGCTCACATAGTTTCACAGAAAGCCTGTACTTATGAACATGTCGAAGAATTTCTGGTAAATCTTGGAGTTTAGGTCCCGAACGAATTCATTGGATTCATGTGATGACTGTCAGACCAATAATCACTTATGTAACAATGGCCTGGTTGCTGGAAGGCTTTATAGAAAACGACTCAGGCGAAGCTCTCTGGCTCACAGAAAAGGTTTGTTTGGCCATCAGTACCACACCGTCAGCAGCCATGTAGATCCTTCTATATCTACCTCCTCTTCACATTTTTTTGGAGAGAGAGGCTAGATGGACTGCATATAGACTTGTGCACATTGCCAATTGCACGAATCATTCTAATGCAGAGTATAACAGACTGCTGGTTGACACTGGAAGTCACAGAATTCTGGGAATGACCTTCAAATTTATGGCTCCCAATGTCAACTACGGATTGCCTAATAAAGTACTGTTCCCGGGTAGAGAGGACTGGATCCTCCGCGAGAAGAAAATATTACGAGCAGACAGTTGTTGGTTCACAGATGGATCAAAAATACTTTCAGGTTCTGGTGCAGGTGTTTTCAGCAGCAGACCCAAGACAGAGATATCAATCCGCCTAGGAACATAAGCGACTGTATTCCAAGCGGAAATTTATGCTATTGAATTGTGTGCGGAGAGGATGGAAGAATCCTACGTCATACACAAGTCAATAAAATATTCTCGGACAGTCAAGCGGCGTTGGAAGCTCTTGGCTCCTTCCGAGAAACGTCTAAATTGGTAGCAAATTGCCAAAAACTACTCTCCTCGATAGAAGGACTCAACAGATTGTCTCTGGTCTGGATTCCTGGCCTTACTAGCCTGGAAGGCAATGATGCTGCTCACTCTCTGCAAAGGACGGTGTTGCAAGCAGCTTCATCGGATCAGAACCTATCATTGGCATCGCTTTAGGCTTTGCCAAACAAACATTGAACACCTGGATGGCAACAAAATTCATGGACGTTTATTCACCGTCCGAAGCTCGATAACAAACAGTTGTTGGACTACAGTAGGGATGGACTACGATGTCTAACAGGCCTTCTCACAGTTCAGTGTCGTCTGAATCATCATATGCATATGCCTCTGTTTGAAAAATGATGAAACAGCGGAGCACATACTCTGTGCCTGTCCCACTGGGGACCGAATCAGGTCTTCAGAGTTTGGCAGAGCCGTACTCTTATTATTTGATCTGAAACACCACTCACCATACAAACTAATCGTCTTCGTTAAGACGCTGGGTTTATTTGGTCGAGTGTGAATAGATGTGAGCTACAATAAAATCTTGCAGATGCGATGGAGAGTCGAATAGACCTACTTACTTTTGACCTAGCCTAACCTAGACTATTTCATCTCTTGCAGACGCCAATTTGGTTGATAAAACGCCCGTAGAGGAAATAATTGCACTCCTGATGTTTGAGAGCAGTGCTTGTTTTGTGTCCATAAATCTCTGCGGACGTTTTATCTCTATGGCGTAGTTAGGAGACAAAAAATAGGGAGCAGCATACGTGATCTTCTCCCTAGAGCGAAATACTTGGTTGCACGTTTCTTCCAACCCATGAAAATGGACTAGCGCTGTCTGTGGTGACAGACTCCCAACTTTTCAAAAGTTGAATCGAATCTACTTCATTTTGTTGTCGAAAATACACAATTTTGAGGCAAATATTTTTGCCTTGCCACTATTGGCGGCAAAGACTTACTAAGCAGAGCAGATCATTTACTACACAAAGATGATGTGATTGCATTTCCACACTTTTTCTTGAAGATGTTTTGTACTTTTCTTCTATCACTTTTAGATTCGAAACTCCAACAGCTGCAGTCTAATAACATCCAAAAAGACTACAAATGATTGGAAAAATCATGAAAATTGTCATAATTCAAATTTCCCTGCGATAATAAAAACAATCAATACCTAACTGGAAATATTGTTATTACACGAACTGAACGCTTCCAGGACAACTCGTTAATAATATATTATCGATCCGCTTTTTTCTCACAATAGGACCAACTAAGTGAAGCAGACAATGGAAAATAGCTAGAGTAATCAGAGACAAATCGATTCCTCCCTCGAATCGTTTCGCAAAACCATGATAAATAACAGTTTTCTGGCGTAGTCGTGATATGAATAATTTCATCTCATTTACTCTGACTCGAAACATGACGATGAAAAATTCCAAGTCGTTCCAAGACAATACGCTCCGTACTTGGGGTGAATATTCGGAAAATGATTCCACCTCGAGTTCGCACAATAGCAGAGTCGCAGATATTTCTAATTTTGACTTTCAAAGTGACATTTTTCAGGATTGTTATATTTTGTAACCAGTTATGGAAAAGTCAAGAGTGAGGATTCTATAAGATATTGAAAATATTTCAAGCAAAATATATATTTTTTATCAATTTTTTCAAGGGAAGAGTCCTGAACAGTCAAAATATCTCCCATAAAAACTATATACCATATGTGACCAGCTCAAAAGAGGGACACCTCCCTAAAATGTGTATCTTTTCTCCGATTTCGGAGAATAGACACACATTGTAGAGATCAAATAAATGTACTTTGGGACCAAACATCATTTTTTTTTACAAAAACCAAGAACTGCTGTTGATATTTTTATAGGTTGAAATACAAGAAATCGTGTTAGCGATTTTTTAGGAGAAATTTTAAATCACTATTGGACTGGCCACCCTCTCAAATGGTGGTATACCAAATTTCATCAGAACATACTCAATATTAATAATTCTGTGATCGAATCAACATTCACATTGTATCACACACCTCTTAAATGGTTTTTAAATCTTGGTGAATTGGCCGTGAAACACCGTGCGGTTATGCAGAATCGCGGTCTTTTCATTTGGTACTGGAAACAAAAGACTATTGTTGATTATTATTGGTGCTATCAAAAACTGTATCGTAACAGTAACTCAAATTATGCCTGATTAGTGAGAAAATATTTTGTAAAACGTTAGGAATTAGTGATTTATCATGGGAGAACTAAATGTGCGAGATAAAATTGAACTTGTGCGTCTTGTCGGAGTTAATACTCTTTCGGCGAGAGAAGCTGCTAGAAAATTTCATAACAGACATCCTGATAAACTTCCAGTGAGCAGCAGTACGGTGAACCGAATATATTCTCTGTTTTCAACGACACAGGTTGTGTATCGAGGCATATACTCAAAAACAGAAACAATCCACATCGTGAGAATAAAAATGGTATGGTATTATCGTAATAATTCTCATTCAAACTTGCGAACAGCTAGTTTGAACTTATCCCTAAAAAAAATATCAGGAGATGCCTTGTAAAAAATGATATTAAACCATTCAAGCCAAGAATTTCACACACTCTAGAATCGGGAGGTGAAGAAAGAAGGTGAGAATTCTGTTTGTTGGCTCGAAAAGAATATTTGAATATCAACTCCTCCACTACAATTTTGTTTAGTGATGGAGCTAAGTTCACTACAGATGGAGTAGTCTCGTCGAAAAATTCAAGGTACTGGTCTGCGAATAATCCTAATTGGGTTATAAACGCAAAAAGGCAATATTCCATAAAATAAATGTGTGGTGTGGAATAACCCATGATAACATTATCGGTCCATTCTTCTTCGAAAATAATCTGAATAGAATTATATTTTCAGACTTTTTGATAAATTACTTTTGGGACGCAATACATAACTTACTAGTGCAGAATCGCCTGAATTTGAAGTTCCAATTAGATGAGTCTTTTGTACATAATATAGTTATTGCAAGAAAGTGACTGATAATTATCGAAATCGATGGATAGTTCGAAATAGTCCTTACATTGAATGGCGGTCAAGATCACCGGACCTGGCACCGCTAGATTTTTTCTTTGGGGTACTGTGAAGCATAAAGTTCACAAGTCCAGACCGCAGTCAGTAGAAGAACTACGCATCAAAATATTTGCAGCATGTGCAGAAATTTCAACAGAACCACTGAGAAAAGTTATATTGAATATCAGAAGAAGGTATAACAAGTGCATTGCATTGAATGGCGGATTGGTTGAAACAACAAATATTTGATAAACGTTTGTTCCTGTCTCTGTCTACAATAATTCGTTGAATATTGTTTTTCAATTGTTCAATTTGTTCAACGAATAATTGCTCGGAATGAACATGTTCATTCGTTTATTTAATTTGTCACATAGTCATCAACGATTACTCGATGTTTATTTTACTTTTCAGTCCATTAGATACTTGAATTAAATCATAATGAAAATGTCTTTAATTCGACCACAGAATTATTAATATTGAATATTTTTTATGAGATTTGGTACGCCACCATTTGAGAGGGTGTCCAGTCCAATGACGATTTTAAATTTTTCCTAAAACAATCGCTTATACGATTTCTTGTATTTCAACCTATATAAATATTCGTAGCAGGCCTATGTTTTCGCAGAAAAAAATAATATTTGGGTCAGTTTTTTGAGCTCTATAGTTCAAAATGAAGTTCGTCAAAATCGGAGAAAAGATGCAAATTTTAAGGAGGTGTCCCGCTTTGAAGTGGGTCACACTGTATGTATAACTTTCATCCAAATGCTCTCGTATATAAAAAAATCATTCATTAAATATGTTTTGTTTGTTGCAGCTCATATTCTATTCAATTCATATTTGTCAAGTGAACTTATTTTTAATTAATATAATCGCATCAACTACAAAGGTTTATAGCGGTGTGGTACAATAAGGAGCACATTTCAATTAAATTAGATTAACAATATTCATCGATATCGGATACTTTAGTAAAACTTCAAAGTTATTGGGATTCAAGGCATCGCTGAGTTCTTCGGATAGTCCTGTTGTCAACCCCTCCCCTCTGTAGTCATGACACACCGTGATAATATGTTTCACATTAATTTCTTCATCACAGGAGATACATCTTTTGGGGTTTTCCTTCTTCAGTATATGCTGATGGGTATACCTTGTGTGGTCAATCCTGAGACGAGTTAGATTTTTCTGATGTTTACGAGAGAGTGATAGGTAATTATGGAAGTTTAAGTTAGGATTGATTGTATTGAGCTTGTTATTATCCGGAGCTTGCCACCTTTCTCTCCATGTATTCATTGTTAATTGTCGTATGTTATGAATCAAATCTTCTCGTGGTACACATCGAATCCGTAGACTGTGTGGGTTTGAGTTAATCCCTCTAGCTAGTGTTGTAACGAATATTTCGTTACATTCATATATTCCCAATGTTATCTATAACAACAATAGTTTAATCTACATGATTTCGACCATCTTTATACTCCATAACCGGTATTATAGTCACTTCTGCCGATGTCTGACAGACGCAATCACCGAATCGGTTCGTTTTTCGACGAAAGCCTTTTCTCTTTCCTTCGAGTGTTTGGCTAGAACGGTTGATATCTGGTACGTTGACCTTTTGTTCCATTTTCTGAATATCTATTGATAGTAAATTTGATGAGATCGGTTGAGTATATCTTTTGTCTCTCCTGGCTTTTGCTATTCAGTAATAAAAATCGTTTATTTACTTGATTTGTGATAATTGCGCTGCATGTGATTGTTATAGCATTCGGTCGATTTTGTGCTGGCTTATTTCGGTCATCGAGCTTTAAATATTTATAATTGACGAAATCACCTGTTCCTTGGGATATTTTCGTTATTCTCCTCAAGGTATTTTTGTCATTTATGAAACCAGTACTCCGAGTATAATTTCAGATACCCTTGAAATACCATTCTCGAACTACCTGTTGCTGCAGCGGGGTTATCTCATCAGGAGTTTTGGAAGGACAAGACAGGAGAATTGAAGTTGATCAGGGATTACTTGGTGACATTCAGGCAGTACCTTTCCAGGACAATTCCTCAAGTCAGCATTTATTTTCTGTCTGATCTTTTTTTGGTCAAATTAATGTTTCTTTGAGAAATAAATGGGAACTTGAGAGAATTTGCTTCTCTGGCCTGATTGGTTAACCAAGCACTGCACTCATCAAATTCAATTATTTTTCAATTTTGTTTGAGATTGATCTGATGATACTCAATCCCTCTATTAAATACAAGGTCAACCCGTTATCACTCTTTCGGGTGTATGCACTTTTAATTCATTACTTATCTGGCATTCTTTTTGTTGAAGGATTTGCCACCCTTTCTTGATTAAAATTAATAAAAATATATTTTTCTCAGTACCTTCAAGGCATATTGACAAGTTATCAAAGATGATTACCTATTGGTATCTAATTTAGTATATTCTTCTGATATTTCCCTAGAAGAATTGTCAATTTGTTCTCAATGATTTTCAGTTTAGTGCTGAAAAAGTTTAATAACATAAAACTATTATTTCCTATATTTTACATAGTTTGAAACTTCGTTACCTTGTATGTTAATAATTTTCATACTAAAATTCAGAATAGAGTATTCAGATTCTAAGGATTGTATCTGATTTGTTTTATTGCTTCGTATGATCTCGAAAAACTGTGTACCGGGTGAAGGAGGTTGCATATGTAACCAAAGTCAAGAGGCATTCCCACGTGAGCTCTAAACCCATCTTAAGTCAGAGTGGATGGTTACAAGTCTCTACAGCTCTAAAGTTGTTAATTGTTTTCTATATTTATTTTGCCTTCCGATCCTAGCTAAGTACAAGTTATATCTTTCTCTTTGGTTTTGCCTTTTGCAACCTGGCGCCCAACTACTAGAATTAGTCGAGTAAACTCCTGGTTTATTCGATTAATAGTAAAGTAATCAGTAATAGCTATTAATCAAGCCTGGGTTGAACTTACACCCTCCTGTGTCAAACTGAGCAGCCTATCAGCAACCAGTGTTGGCACCCCAAAATATTGAAATATTCAATTTGACTTTTCAAACTTTGGGGGGTTATAGTGTGTCAGCAGTTTCGTTGCCAACTATTCCTACATGCGAAGGAACCCAAACAATTTTAATACGTTTCCCCATTTCAGCTAATTTTCCCAATTCTATTTTAAGTTTGCTATGAATCTGGTAAATTGTGATTGGTTAGAATATGTGAGTTATTGTTGATATTGACAATTGTTTTCTTCTTTTCTTTGGAAGTTTTCCACATTTTTGTTTAAAAACGGAGCAGTAGAAAACCATAAACTTCTCAGTGAATGTTTAAACAAAAATGTTTCCCAGATCTACAACACTCATTTCGTCAGATACTTAACAATAGATGAGTTGAAAGGGATTACATTTTCAGATTCATCAATATTTTGACTTATATGACTGTGCTAACAGCAAGATCGCACGGAAGAACGTGGTTGGCCTTATCGAGGAAATATAAATTTTAGATCCCACAGCGCTTCATTAAAAATGAAGCGGTTTCGTCGTATTCTATTTATGGCTCGTCACCCAACGAAGTCATCCTGAATCTAACAATCGTGGGGTTTTCTTCTCGAAACTGTATTCGAGGAGAATTTAATAAGCCCAACTGATACCGAAGGGTGCCATGGAATTGGAAATAATAATTATTGAAAAAATTGGACCACATCAAAATTTCTCATAAAAAAGGCAGAAACTGATTTCAGGCAAGGGACGGGTGCCACGTGATTCAATTTTATTAAAATGGCCCTGCTGTCTAGATCCGCCTTTGAAAGATTTATGTTGACTAGGGAAATCAGTAAATCACGAAAATTAACATATCCTTAGAAAGGCTGCTCGCCTCTTAATGAAGTCATTAGTTGAGTCACTAAAAACTTCCAAAAAAGACAAGGGAATCGATTCAATCAGATAACGGGCTTGTTGATATATTTCTCATGAATACCTGGTCCTGAAAATTCGGAAATTACTGACTAATGAATCTGTCATCAATGATTTTTTTTGGCAACCGTTCGGGGAATACCTACTCACCGGACACTTTTTCTTTGAGAAAGTAGCATTTTTCCGGACCAGGACGGAAAGAATCACATCGTTGTTGTCATTGTTACTATGAAAATCTTGGTAGGTATGGTTTTGATGAATACAGTTGATCATTATCATAGAAATAATAGAAATATCATCGGAATAATGACTGAAAGCTATTCGACATGGAATTTGTTGATATTTTGATTCTCAAAGGTTTGCATGGTTTTTGTTTGCAACTAGCTATTAGGTGATCTATATAAACATTCACAAATGCATGAATATTGTTTTTATGTGAAAACTTTGTCAGTGAAAACCAATACTGTAACATGCTTATGTAAACTTCGAAATTTTGAACTATTTGAACAAAATGTGTGAACTCCATTGCATTTTGAAATAACGACGTATGTATATTTATATTCTTTGAACGTTTTCGAAAGTGTCAGTCAAAGTATTACATTTTATTGATCATTGAAATCGAAGCAGTTTGAATCACATAGCTTCCAAAAGGATTATTTCGCTATTTTAGTGTTGCAAACTGGCAACTGACAGCTCTAGAATCAAGTTGAACATTTTTGAGGTTATACGTACTCAGAACGTTTTGACATACGAGCGCTATTTGTGTTGTTTACAGTAACTTACGAAATTCATCTTGGTCCAAAAATGGAATTAAATCGAGAACATTTTCGTGCGATTATTTTTCACAAATTTCGACTTGTATTAACTCAGCAACGGTGCATGGATGAACTTAATTCAATTTTTGGCGATGAAGCTCCATCAAGGACCAGTGCTTATCGATGGTATAGTGAATTCAATTGTGGTCGTAGTTCACTCCAAGACAAATTTCGTGAAGGTCATCCAAATTCAGTTGTTGTTCCGAAAACCATTGATGCTGTGCGCGAACTGATATTGCAAGATCGTCATGTGACCTATCATGAGATTGAGACAACCTTAGGCATCAATGGGACCAGCATACATTCAATATTGCATAAATATTTGACTATCAAAAAAAATTTGTTCGCGTCGGATCCCACACAATTTGTCAATCGCTCAGAAAAGGCTCGTATCGATTGGTCGAAGGAAATGCTCAAAAAATACGATCGTGGTTCTTCCAAACACGTCTATGACATCGTGACAGGTGATGAATCGTGGATTTACTCGTATGATCCCGAAAGCAACAGCAGGTTACAGTGTCTACCGTATGGGTGTTTCAAGAGGAGCCAAATTTAACAAAAGTTGTTCTCGCACGAAGCATATCCTGGTCGCCTGTTTTTTCGGAAAAACGCAGAACAGTCAATTCTGGGTGGTAAACAACCATTTGTTTGCCAGTTGTCTTCCAAGAAATCAGGAAAACCAACCGCCGAATACGGATCACTCTTCACCACGACAATGCGACCTCTCACACATCGGCTCAAACAACTGCCTTTTTGAGCACCCAAAACATCGATTTGAAGGGTCATCCGCCGTATAGTCCTGACTTGGCACCGAATGACTTCTTTTTATTCCCGTACGTAAAAAACAACCGTTGACCTCTCAGGTCAACGTTTTTCGATACCTGAAGAAGTGGTTGCTGCATTCAGAATGCATGTTTTGGAGAGAGTGACAAAAGTGCTTTGACAATCGGTTTAAATGCATGCAAAAGTGTATAGATCTTCATGGGGAATATTTTGAAATACAATAAAGTGATTTTCGATGATTATTTATTTTTGTTCTCTAATTCCAAAATATAAAAGGCAACCTCCGTAGTACCCAAGTTTTGACACTTGTTCAGTTTATAATTAGCACTGAATTGTTTAATC
Source organism: Leptinotarsa lineolata (assembly GCA_015342045.1). Lineage (NCBI taxonomy): Eukaryota > Metazoa > Arthropoda > Insecta > Coleoptera > Chrysomelidae > Leptinotarsa > Leptinotarsa lineolata. Next base: position 13,651 of record WOGR01000922.1, read on the forward strand.
TTTTACTGAATCAATAGTACTCATAGGCTTTCACCGCTGGCATGTATGTTTTGGTTGATTTCCGAGTTTGGTCGTGTTCTTCTTTGGTTATAATCTCCAAACGTTTCAACTGCTACTGCGGTAGTCATCTGGCGTGGTCGAAGTACTCTTCTTGAACTGTCAACTGAAACTCAAAACAATAGTGTTGAACATATTATCATATGTTAGACCACAATTGTTTATATCCAATTTATCATGATTTGTTTCAGCCCCACGTCTGGTTCGCATCAGTGCTACCTTGGCATCCTCTTTTATCCTTCAGTTTCTCAGTGTTTTGTATTGCTAACTGGGTTTTCAGATCGAATATACTTCAGCTTGTTTCATCATGACAATATATACAGATACCAGGAAATGGACAAAAATCAACCATGCCAGATCATGCATACAGTTCAGATCATCCTTCAGGAGGAATCTGAAAGTGACTATCTTTGTCTTGTGACATAGTTCGTACCAACCTAATTTAATGTATCCTAAATTTTCATACATAATACTCATATATTATAAGAGACCATCAACATTTCCATAACTCTAAAGCCCTTTATGATACTTTGCCTGACATTATTTTTTTGTTAAAACTCACACATCTCCGAGTATTATATATTTTTTGAAGAACATTGCCTTATACGTCAAATCTAAATCTGTAAGACAATTCCACAATTCGATTTCATTTCGCTATTCCTTAATAATGCCTTGATTAAAAAAACGTTATAACGTTTTTGAGAGACATTTTTTAAACTAGTGAAGTTGTTTCAGATTACTGGCCAAAGCGGGTGTGAAAATCAGTCCCGCGGAACTCAGGGCGAGGGCGTCTCCCACAGGTCCTCGCCGATCCGACGTCAAACTGGACGCTAAGAGCGCATATTCAGGGGCACCATCAGAAGCGGGCAGTTCAATATGCGGTGACAATGATCCCGAAGATTTAACCATGTCGCACCAAAAGTACGGTGGTTTAGACTTTGGAATGTCTCCCCAAATATCCCACCACCAGAACAATTTCAAAATGAATAGGTCAGGCCAGGCCGTAGCGGCCAAGAGTATAGACTCCCTGCAGCACTTATCGAAAGAGCCTTACCCTGCACCATTGGCCCCTCCAGTGTCCGGAGCTAACACCACTGGATCGGCTATTTTGGACACTTATCTCCAATTCATCACGGAGAACAGCTTAGGGATGGGGATGATGACATCAGATCAAGCAGCGGCGGCCATGCAAGCGGCTAAATTGGCACAGTTCAATGCGATGAGCATGGACAAGAATTCGCAGCATCACTTCTTGGAGAAGATGCACCAGATGCAGAATGCCAGCGAACTTATGATGAAAAGAAACGACGAAATCAGGCGCGGAGAGGCTGAAATAGTAAACCACGATAGGATTATCCAAAACAAGTCTCACGAGGAAGCCGATTCGTCCGCTGGCGAGGAAGATGACTACAGTGAAGACGAGATTGAACCTGAAACTGTCAAGGCAGGTGGTGATTAGTAGTTGTAAGATGGAGAGATAGGTTAGGTCACATCAGTTGCCGTTATTCTTGCCATTGATATACTCATTTTATTCCATCCAACTACCTCAGTTTGATTGTCCTGATAGTATATTTATTGAAATGTTTCCTTCTTCATATTTCATTAATTCTGGGATTCTTGAAGTGAACTAGATGAAAATTGCACTTTTCTTTAGAACAACTAATGTTCATTTTTATTTAAAGATATTGCCAAAATATACTGAATTGGATTTTGATTGAAATATTTTATATAAGATATAAACATAATATATTCTCAATCTTTTTCTTAAGTAGCTCTTTGTAAATTTATAATCCCACTGAAACTTGACATGAAACTGAGAACAATTTTTCATGCTGTCTAATTCTGAACGAGCATTTGGTAAGTTGATCATAAAGCTCTGGTAAAACTTGTTATTATTATTCCAAATCTGAAATTCTTCGAAACTGTCATACACTCACCAACCGATTTCATTTAGTACACTTCAGTTATTCCATCTTCTCAAGATGAACAATCGATTAAATGAATAATTCCATCCGTCTACCTCAAAAAATATAGTTTATAATTGAATAGTTCAAGATAATAAGGGTTTCAAAGCGTATACGGTAATTTAGTAGTTAATAGAGAAATTTATATTGGACTACGTTGCAAGTTATGAAATAACTAAAATGTTTTTCAGTTACTATACTGCTATGCAGGAAGTTTTTCAATAGAAATTTTGATAACCTGATTGAAGGGTTTGTGTTAACAACAATAAAAACAAGAGTTAGATGTTTTTGCAACGTGTCAAGTAATTTAGTTTCATTCCGAAATTTCTTTGTTGAATTTGAATGTTTTTGTGTTTGTTTGAATAATCAGTTCAAAACAGAGTTTGAAATTACAGGTATCAAAACACAGATACATCAAACTTACAACGCTGAAGTTTCTGGTGCGAAAGAAGTTGCTCTAAACATATTTAATAAAATATCTCGACAGGTGCAAGGTGATTAGTATACAACTATCAAATATGTTTAAAACAAAAATGTATACAAACAATTATTCTATCCAGGTGAAAATGGTACAAAAGCGTTTTTGCCTTTACAACAATATTTTTGTATGTAACTTTGAAAAACTGAAATGTTGCAACATTTTTTGAAATCTTTATATTCATTTTGTACGTAGAAAGCTTCCAGAATGTTTTCAAATAATGCTTCCTGTTATAAGCAATTCGTAGGGATATAACAATCAAATTTATAAAAGATGACACAATAATTAGAGAAGTCATGTTTGTATATATGAACAGTCTTAGACATCACTCTCAGGTCACACAATAATATCATAAAACCCAAGTACAAATTTCCGTATATCTTTATTTTTACTCGGTCGAATCTTACTGCTGAGCTCTTTCGTGACAAACTGTATAAGAAAAACTGTTTGTGGGAAATAGGTTAGAGTAAAAACAGTAAGAGGTGACAAACTTCAGGGAGTTTTTCACATTATTCACAAATATATCAGTATCTTTTTTATTTTTATACTTTTTTGTTAGCCATTAACAGTGATAAAAATCAGGTATAATAGTGAGTTACACTCAAATCTAGTAAGTTTGTGGCACCACATTCAATTTTGGGCATTGCAAAAATATATTCAAGCGAAAATTGAAAAACATGGCATCATTTATTCTTGTGTTAGTTAATGGAATGAGTTGAATTTTCATTGAATCAACATTGTATGAATTAGTCATAATAAACAATGATGATTTTTTTCATTTTTCGATTTTATATTTTCGTAATGAAACTGTATGAAGTGAAAGGTTAATATATTTAAATCCCATATTAGATATATCGATTCATCTGCAGTCATTAGTTTAGTAAGTAAATAGGGCTTCATTCTTAGACGTTAGAACTTCCAGTTTTGACTTCCACACCGTGAGATACTCAAGTACTTAAAAAACTGTATTATATAATTTTAGAATCATTGTGATCACTTTTTTAAAACTTGAATTCGAGCTTTTCTTTGGAAATGTGGTTATTTGTAAAATATTTATTTTCGGATTCATGAACTAATTAATCAAAAAACATTTGGAGTACACTTCGAAAAGAAAATATTTTTGTTTAGATAAGAATTGGAATACTTTTTACACCAGCCAATGCATTATTCTTGCCTTTCATCCAAAGCTTTCACATTATCTTCTGTCTATCATCTCTATGGAAGATTTTGTTATCGCAATCCGAAAAAACAAATATCTCTTTCATATTTTTATTAGCAAGAGGAAGTGCAAAAGTTGCTACAAATTTTTTTCAATTATATTTTTGTGGTCTGTAGAAGTCTATATTCACAGTCTTCCATAAGAAATGATCAAAATCAGAATTCTTTCACTTGAGGTTCTTACTTTTGGGTATTTCAACTTTCCACAATATGAAAAAATAATTGAAAAGAGATCAATAAAAAATATGTAAACCGAGCTTTTTTATTTTTCTCTAGATTTTCCGTGATTAAAATACCCAGTCGAAGAATTCTCCACAAAAATATTTTTCAATTAAATCTTACGATTCTTCTTTTCACAAATTTTCAGTCTCTTGTAATATGGTATCTTATGAAAATGGTTCGTATACAAGAAATGGTATTTGTTCTATGTACTTCATAAATGTATTGGATTTCTGTTCAGGTACAGGAGTGCTAGTAGTTCTGAAAAGACAAGTTCTAACATTCCTGACATTACTCACCTTCAATACTCTTTTTTTTTAAGAAGTTGTTCTTCCACTGTTCAATTTTCAATTGTTGCAATATGTAGTAAATACACCGTTTCAAGCAAATGTACTTATGTTTTTCCTCGATATATTCTAGCTTTTCGCTATACATTTTTGTAATGTAAATGTTGACAGCCTCTCGTTCAAACATGGATATATATATAATAGAGCGATAGAGCACTTGAATAGAGGTTATTGTTAATTATTGATTAAGAATAGGGTAAGGTAATTTTAGTTGAATGTATGCCATAGAGCAGAGCACCGGCTGAATTTCATTCTCAAATTATGAATGCATATTACCCAGTGAATCACCTCAACCCTATGTAGTGCCGTACTTAAATGGGGTACTTCATAATTTGAGACTAAAATCGCTAAACGTAGACCCTACAAAAAATTATAGACATAGTTATGGTGCTTTTTGTTTATGTGAAATAACTGATAATGATTTTCAGGTATATGTTTGTACATAGGTAACAATAATTGTTGATGCTTTTCAAGAAATTTTGACGTTTTTCTTTATTGTACATATTTATTGCGAGAAACTAACATTTCTATACACTGTCAGAATAAGATTGGCAAACTCGGAATTTTGTTGAGAAAACCTCCATCAAAATGACTCTTGTTGACAACTAAGAGCCAACAAATCTATTAGAATTGGATATGTATACCCTTTTAGTATTTTTACTTCTTCAGTAGATGGAATTTGATTTCTCAGTGTACCTTTATTTCGACTATATACAAATTCTATAAGTTTGGTGTAGTATTTTGAAACCAATTTGGTTCTATTTTCACTCCCTATATCTCGGCTACTGCAGATTTCATGACCAATACTTGAGCTTGATATGAATAAATTTAGCGTTTGCTGTCTTATTATGGCTCATATGATTTTTTGAAAATGGTATTACAGTTCTTCAAAATTTATGTGCAACTATCCACAAAAATATGCTGAAAAGAGCAATTTGAATATTTTTCTAGATTCGCATTTGGAAAACTGTAATATATTCTCAAAATATCAATTCATTCTATAACTCATCCCTCAGACTAACGAATATTCCAACTATAACAGATTTTTAATAGGAGCCAGTTATATAGTTTTGATACGCCTTTGTGATGTACTTTTGATATTGTTGTTTTGTCCACATTACCTACCTCATTTTAAGATTTTTATAGACAGATTTTAATACATACTTTAGAGACATAACTACAGATCTCTCTACAATAATACCGGTATTTTTCGTACTAAAAAAGCAAAATATCAAAAAATAATCTTAATTTATGCAGACATGAATAGTGTTATACAAATGCGATCTCAACTACAGAACATTCTCAAAAAATGCATTACGTGTCCTCTTGTTTTTTGTTCTTTCGAAGGGACTGATGAGTGGCGAGCACGGTGCCATACTAGCAGAAATATTTCACGTTTCTGAACAAGTGAACTGTTTCGTTTCATATAAAAGGACTCTACCGAGTCCCGAGAAATGCTAATAAAAATGTTGAAAGTTGTTGCTAATCATAGTGCAGTTCCTCAACAATTTCGATTAACAATTAGTGTATTTGTTCAAATCAAATGACAATATTTAGTTTCAACCAATTGAAGATTTTTCAGACAGAGTTTCTTGTTTTGAAGATTCCATGATTCAACAGAAATTTTACATATAATTTTTCAGACAAAAAGTTGATAGTATTTGTGAAAAAGTGTGGAGTTCGTGGAGAGGACAAAACGGTCCTATGAGTTATCATTTTAGTCAAAATACTCCAGATATTAAACAGTTTTTCTTAATTTTGAGAATTCAAAAAAAAATTGGTAAATTTCACTGATATTAACATTATAAAGAATACACTTTTGTCCAATGCAATGTTTATTAACACAGTACATTATAAATTGAAAAAATATATGAAACAAACACGCTGCAGAATTTAACTGAGAACCTTTCATATTTGAGAACGCTTTCAACAATTGAGATAAAAGGACTCAACAATATGCTGCCTAGTTAGTTATTGCAGACCACTTTCTCTTGGTTCTGATGTACTACACTATCAGGTATATCATTGGAGCTACCACCTAATTCTTTAGCAGTTCTACTAAAAAGATCTTGGAGGAAAAGCTGCATCTTCAGGGTCCTCCCATGTTTTGATACTTATTCCACTGTTTCCATTTACTCCAACGATATTCATAGTGTGATCTATGTAAAACTACTATTTGTTGGGGGACTGGGTGCCTTCATTTATTTTATAATAGGCCTGTTGGCAGACACATACTGCCAACAGTTAGGCCAATCAGAGTTCCTAAATGAAAATTCCCTTCAAAGAGGTGAAGAATACAATTTGAATATAAACGTGTAACTTTTATATAGAATAGTAAACTGTTATTACTCCGAAATATAGTTTTGCTATTAAAACGGCAGACTCGTATATACACTATATTATTATATGAACATAGGTGTATGTGTAAAAGTATATAGAACGGATAGATATAACTGAAAATTTGAAGTTGATAGATGACGAAAAAAGTTAGGCAGATTGTATGTTGGACTGTGCTCGTTTAGAAAACGATTAAACAGTTGTCCACAATACTATCTACACTGCTAAATGTTTGCGTCATTTAAATATTATTTGCATTTCTTTAATTATTTATGTACTTAAAAGATTGTAAAGAAAGTTTATTTTTGAGATTTTATCGTTTATTTTCTAAAATGTTCCTCGTATTTTGTTTAGGAATTATATGTTAAGTTTTCATTGTCCTTGTTAAGTTAGAGGTAGGTGCAATAAGATTTTCCTCAGTAAAAGTTATGAATACCTATTTGCCATATTATTATTATTATTACCTTTTTTTCTTATTAATCTTTTTTAGTGTATCGCTTGGGTATCATTTATACATAATAAATTAATATTAAAATTATATGACTATTATTTGATCCCAAATTGATTTAGTTTGAGATAAAGTCAAACCTACATTCGAAATTAACTAAATAATTAAAAAAATCATACAGTTTCTTAATAACGGAAACTACTGAACATTTATTCGAAAAACAGTGAGGTAGGGTGTGAATATAAAATAAAAGGACCACTGGAATATAAGGTACTTCATTTAAACTGAATAGTTTTCTTCATTGCATGCCATATTTGGAAAGGAAGACTGACAACTAACAGAAAACCGAAACAGCATGTATGACTTATTTGGTTGTTAATTGAATACTCCCAGAATTCACTATTCAAATTTGATGTACAAAAACTTTTAACTGATTTTTTTGAAATAATTATTCGACTGATTTGAATATTTTTCAGATAACTATACTTACTGCACAAATTCTGTTTTCACTTCTTCTCTTTAGAGTAATTTTTCAAAACAAGGATGTGGGTACTTCAATTTCTTCAGGTTGATGTATAGATAAAAGAGTTCAACTGTTTTTTCGGAACCACGATTTCTCTAAAATGATGCTGTGACACCTATTGATCAGGAATTACTTTCTCATAATAACATATTTTTTTCTACATAATTGGAAAATGAAACTTCGAGAAAAATTAAAAAGTATTTCTCAAATCATTCATTTTACATCATCATTCGGAAAAAATACCTACAGAAAAATGAGTGATGGCATGTTAATCTCAAGAATTCATCATCAAATCATTTTCAGCGGAATGTAATGTCCTACGCTAACGAAATGAAGAATTATTCCCTTTCTTTTCTTATTGTTTTGCTTCTTGAATTCAGAATACATTAATCACAATATCACGATTTTTTTTGTTTGAATATTAGTCACAACACTATTTTTTAGAAGTGAACTTACCAAAAAATTTTTCCTTTCTTTCATTTTGAATATTGAATGAAAATATAAACGTGATAGATACACACAAAAGACAGATTTACAATACTTAAAAATGAAGCTCGATACGGAACAAATGAAAACTAATATTTAACTTTAATATAGTAACTCAATACTTCTCCTTTCATATAAGATATTGATCAGTTTCTCACCCAGTTATTTTTTCACAATTTGTAGAGCAAATCTAATAAAACTGTTCTTGAAATATTAATCCATGCCATGCTTCCTATACAGGGTGATTCAAAAGTACTTTGACAAACTTCAGGAGGTAACTCCTCACAATATTCTAATATGAATTGTCCAAATAAATAAATGTCCGGAAACGCTTCGTTTCCAAGATACAGGATGTTGAAGTTTTATTTTTATTTTC
>WOGR01000923.1:0-21707 GCA_015342045.1 Leptinotarsa lineolata
GTCATTACACAGCATCGTGACAGATATCGCCAGCATGTGGTGGATACAATAGCTCGTGCTGAAGGCATCACCATTTTGAGACTTCCTCCTTACCATTGCGAGTTAAACCCGATAGAATTAATCTGGGCTCAAATTAAGGGTTACGTAGCTCGTGAAAATGTGACATATAAAATTTCTGATGTCCAACGTTTATTAGAACTCGCAATGGAACGGATACGGAAAGAAGATTGGGCTAATGCTGTGGCCCATGTGATCAAGGAAGAAGAGAAAATGTGGAGATTGGACGGGATGGTAGATACTGTTTCCAACCAAATAATAATAGATTCGAATGTGACTGGGGATTCCTCTTCGGACGAGTCAATGGATTCTGAAACTTCATAAGCATAAAATGGGTAATTATTTCTTTGCTCTGTAGTTCTCTTTCTATATAAAAGGAACACAATAATTATTTTGTACATTTTTCTGTTTTTTCGAAGTACTGCATTAGGCATAATGAGAAAATGTTATCAGTTTTACCATTGACACCAGGTAGGGCCACCTGATATAACAATTTTCACGTAATTACCTATGTGTTTGAATAAATAAAAATTTTATTTTGGTACGCCCCTGCAGAGTTGCTAGGAGGATTATCCGTTGGTCACTTCAAATGCGACGTTGCTAATAAATCACCTTCAATTGAAAATTGTTATATTATAGACGGAGATCATTTTGAACGATTTATTTTTGATTGTATTGCTATTGATATTAAATTTTGTTGATTTTCTCAATAAAAGGAGTGGTAGCAAATTTTCTGTTTCTTCTTGAATAAAACGTTCAACATTCAATTCATCAATAACGAATGAGCGAGAAACAAAATGATGGAGATAGAGAAACAAAATGATAGAGAAACAAAAGACATTTCAAGTGATGTGTCAGTCAACTCCACATACTATTGAAAAAAATATAGGGGTAGTTGCTGACCGCAAGGGGGTGAAGTTTTGGGGTATGATTTCCATATTAGAATTAGTCCCCCTAGAAATAAAAATTGACGTAATTTTTTTAATTTTCGTCTGTTTCTGACTTACAGGGGAAGGTCGAGTTTTTGTTGAAACGCCCTGTATAGGAAGCAGAAATGCCAATTCTCGAAATTCAAGCGTAGTGCATTGCTGAAAGAATGTTCATTTGCTGCGTGAACATCATTTGCACTCTAACTAGGGACTTCAGATCATCATTAGACGCCCCGGTCGTGATGAAAGATGATATATTATATATAAACTTACAAAATTTTCATTAGCGAGTATGTCGCAGAATATTTTCATCTGCAAAATTCAATGAATCAAACCGCCTTCCTTATATTCGTGTCGTGAATAATAATTCATCGAACCCAACTACAATTGCGGAATAAAAATGTCAGGCTCATCACATGTTCTGAATCATCATACTGTGAACACATGAAAACCTTCTAGATTTGTCGTTCAACTGCTATGTTAGGTGAGAGGGAGTTTGTCTCAATATTTGAATAAGTAACAAGCTAACCGTACTAGACAGTGTTTGCATTCGTATGCGGAATTCTCTCCGTACATACTAATTGGCAGTCCTTCAATTTATCATTAATTATCAAGACATTATTCCGCCTCAGTTTCCCTTCGATTCTAGCACCAATTTTCTGACTGCTGCCAGAGGCGATCGCGTGATCCGTGAAATATGAACCATTTACACGTCTCTTGGTTCATTTTGATACCGGCAAGATGATTCTTGTTGAAGGAATCTAGGTCAACGATTCCTTATGCTCATTCAGAATATTTTATGCAAATTGAACGAATGCTTTTTTGATAGGGTCAAATAAATATAAATGGGCGATTACGAAAATTTTTCAGACAAGTGGAAGATTATCAAATAATTAAAGAGTGAGAAACTGAAAAATTGAAAAACTCTATGAAGAATACATGTGATGAAGGTAACAAAAAAATAATGTGACAAGAAGGGAGGAAAAATAATGAGTATATCATCATAAAAGTGAGATTCCAATGTTTTTCTCTCCTTTCCATAGAAGAGAATATAATCCTCTTATTCTAGTTCACAAATGCCTTTCAGGTTGAACTTCATTCTCCTCCTTCAAAATATATAAAGCAGGTTTCTTTCTATTCGGAATTGCTTTCAGATGATTTTTGAAAATTTTTTTAATTGCCGCTTGCGAAAATTGCAGAAGTTATGAACAATTAACTGAACAAAAAGGGGTTTAGCTCTTTCAAAAAATTCAAAAATTATTTGAAATTTTCCATATTTGAAAAAAGATTCAAAAAGAGGAGAGAATATCCCAGGAAATATACTTCAAGAAAAAATTTTTTGTTGACTTATTTTTATTCACAATTAATGAAATACTAGATTCAAAGTTGAATTGATAAGCTGGAATTATTGATGATCATACGCCATATGAAAAGTTGTACAAGTGATATAGTTATATCTGCTGAAGTTTATAAGATATTTAAACATTGAAATAAAAACAATTACTGATTTTTTTCATTGACAAATTCTATAAATGAAATAAATGATTGGGTAGCAGTTTGAATTTTCGGCAAAATTTGTTCTTTAATTGATAGAGAAGAGATAAGTCTTGAGTTTTTTCATTGTATTTCAATTAGTTCATGAGTTATAATAAAACCAGGTGAAAATGATGGAGTGAAGGAGAACAGAATTTTAAAAATTCGATATGAAACAGATTTTCTTTCTCAAGAAAAAATGCATACTTGCTTTTGTTACACTGTGTAGAAAATGTTGAAAATATAGTAAAAATTCAATTGTTTATAACAATTTTGTCATCAATAAACAATGATCGTTAGTCCTTGAGTAAATCGTAATGAGTGTGAATCACAAGGATTGAAGTCATCAATTTCAAGTTCGAATATATCAATGTAATTTTGGTTTCATTCAATACCATGAAAACTAGATTATGAAAACGCATTCTTTTCTCTATCCAATAAAACTGCTGATCACAGTTCCTTCATCACTTTCGATCGTACTCATCGTACTAGAACTATTGGTAATGAAATCATTCATATAAGCTTCATCTTTAAAAACTGAAATTATCACGTGTATTTGATGAACGTTCGATTCCACATTTGATGAAACACATATAACCAATATTTGTTACCCTTTAATGATTCTCTATAGAGGAAGCTGGAGGAAAATGTATTCAATCAGAAAATTCAAGAACATAAGTCGAATATTTGGCGCGAATGGAAATTTCAGAAGTAGTCACCTCTCTCTTGTTGATTCGTGTTCATTTTCGGAAATTTTCTCCTTTATTCGTGTGAAAATTGGATGCGAGTACTTGTTTGTCAAAAAACATTGAGGATATTTTTTCTGTTGTCCCCTATGAACTTTTTTGATAGACGCGAAATTTTTAAATGTTTTATAAGCAAAAAGGCAGAAGGTTTGATACATCCAACACATTTTTAAAATATTGAAGCTCTTCAACACTCAACATTGAAAAAAAAATTCGATCCGTCATTGCCCTTTTCTCCATCATTACACTACCAAATTAGAAAAAAAAAATCATGAACAACATATATTAATTGAGATTAAATATTGAAAACACTCTGCTGTTTCTTCTTACCTCACAAAGTGATGGAAAAACAGTTACTATGAATGACATCCGGAGTATATTTCAGTGCATATCCAAAACCCTTCCAAGTCGTCATTCAATCCGGGACGTTATATATTTGAAAGACAAACAGAAATGCATTGAAAAAAGTCATCTTTCCTTTGACGGTTGAACTTCCATGAGAGCCCTGTGTCGCCTAATCCTAATGGGAGTTGAGAATAACCCACAAGACGCTGACAATTTACAAATCACCCCCCGAAGGCTCCTAATATGGAAATTCCTCGTTTTCCTTTTGAAGTTTTGAATACATTCCATCATATAATGAATAGTCTCTTGAGGTTAAAATTGTTGTTGAAAAAATGTGTCATTGTCCGCCTTCTTTGTGGTAATTCAAAGTCTTGATTTGTTATTATATATTCGTTGAATTTTCAGCAAAGGCTTTGACATATATAAGAGACGAGTTCCAAAAGTTCCAAAGCTTTTGTTTTCTGTAGATCCACCACAATTATCCTTTTCAATATATTTCTGGTGAAAGATATGTATCATTCAAATGCTTCATGATTCAAGGGAATGAAAGAGACAAACAAAGGAAGATATTTGGGCTCATATGTTTGATATTCCACAACAAAATTAGTGTTTTGACAGTTCAGGTAAATAAAAAACAATATATAAGCATCGAAAGGAAACGGAAACACTCTAGAGAATTATCTTTCCTGATACAGTAATCTCGATAACATGACATCGCACAAGAGTGGTGAGAATTTGCTCTACCACTAAAATGTACTCCAACTACTTTAAACGAGGTTATAATAAGTTCACGACCTACCTATATCTGTGATGAGCAAATTATTTTCTCTAAATAAAACACAGGAAGACGATAGAAAATTTTGTTATGTTTTCTTTGGATATCATTGATTGTATTGAATTGAGTACAGAAAGTATTCCATGATGTCAATTAATAGGCTCCAGAATGTATCACATAAAAGAGAAAAAATCATTTTAGAAAGCAAAATTTCTAATTATAAATACCAGTATGTTAGTTGAAGTTGACCAACGTCAAATTTCTAACCATATGGCATCTGCATTTCATGGGCAAGCATTATTTATCCATTTCGGAAAGGTCTGTTCTCATCATCCATTCAGAAACATAAAAAATGTATTCTGATTTTAGGAAGCGTTTTCCTCAAGCATATCCAAATGCTGCTCTGAATTCTGTCCACATGAAACAACATCCAAATCTTATCTAGATGAGAACACCTAAAATAGTGTAAAGGCCACAATTGTTGCAATTGGTTAATCAGGTTCTGTATATTTTTTAGATGGGTTACTGGTCAGAAATGCATTTGAAAAATATATCTGAGTTGTCTCTTTTGATTTGAATTCGCTCATTGATTTCACCTGTCAGTTGGAAAATGTTTCTCGGAGTTCTGTGGCGTTCTCGATAACGTCATCAAACAACTAGTTAGCACAGTCGATTCATGACGTTCTTTGATCTGAATATCGGCCTTGAATCACTTCACCTCTTTTCTAAAATCATCAACTTTATCATTCTGGCAGAATGTGTTTGAGATTAGATATTGTTGAAGGCTCTAAATTCGGGACAAACTCATAGTTGTCCCACGTAAATCAGGTAGTTTTATCTCTCCAGTCACGGAGATGAGCTTTTTTGGCGGAAAAAAGTAGAACCTATTTGGTAAACGAGTATATTGGCACATATTGGCACATAGCGGCACCATTTTGCCCAAGATCTTCCGATCATTTCTCATGTTGTTGATGGAGTGCAGCTGTAGGAGTTTTTTTTCGTTTCTAGGATTTCAATCACTCCCTAGAAGTATATTTGAAGCGTAACTCGATGTCTCGCAGTCACATTTCTCATGATGACTTCTGCAATTATTTTTGCATTATTGTTTGGTATGGATTCAACTCCAGGGACTGATCCATGACCAGCATTATAAATGTAATAACTCTACCTATGAAGGTTATTATGAAAACATAGAGAATCCTAGTGAACTCAATATCCCTAAGAAACTGCATCGTGTTCAAAATATCTGCTTTTTGTTATGAAATCGGCCGATAATTGATAAAAATCCGAGACGTATTCAAAAAACACTTCCTTGTGAGGTTTTCACTGAACAGTTTTACAAAAAAGCAACACGTACTTTGCTGTAAAGAAGATTTTCATACAATAACTATTGTATAGCGAAACACGTGTTGCTGGTTAATGAAAATCTCACAATAAAGTGTTTCCTCAATATGAAATACCTGCTATTTGAGTTCAATCACATTCTTTCGCTTGTTTGAGACTCATTACTTTCTGACTATATGTAGTCTGCAACCTTGTTTTGGAAGAGAAGGATTTTTTATTGGAAATATTCTGAAATTTTTTCTTGCCAAGTGACGGTCATATTTTTTATTGAGGATTTAGGATTTGACGTAGTTCCTGTGGACATAATTATCATCAACAGCTCTTTCCATAATTTTTCAATAGTATAACCGTCCCCTCTGTTCTATATTGAAGCTGCATCTAACTAGGTGATGAAGGTTTTTTTGCATATAATTTCACTTTCGTGTTTCCAACCGCATATTCCATTTCAAACTTTGAATCTCCTCCAAAAAATGTGTCAGTTTTAGCATCACAATGATCATGTTCTAGAAATATCAGCACATATCATTAATTACCCACTGCGTTCATCTGTATGAACATGTAACGGGATATTTTCGGGAAAATTGTACTTTATGGGATACTAAGAACCCTAAATTAATGATTGGAGAAACATAAGACAATACATTCATTCGTTCACTTCAATAAACTTCATATTATTCATATGATTCTTGATTTGATTGCTTTCAGTTTGGTAACTCTTCGGAATACCCTATAATTATAGTTGAAGTTACTTGCTAGACTTCACATTTGAAGCACTTTCATTCGCACCGATATGATTGACAAAAATAAATAATACTCCATGCATCTGGTTGGTCGATGACTTCGTTCAACTATGAATTCTCATCGTGGATCTTCTTTGGTAATCGAAGTAGAGTAATTTGCCAATCCGTCAGATCTTTGTGAATCAGCATTGATTTTTTCCCTATATAGTCTGTTTGGTTATGGTAAATCTGAAATAAAATAATTTGACTAGGTTATGTTATTATCTATGCCCCGATATTATCACTGGCTACTACACGAAAGTACTTAAAATTCTTCACTTACCTGATTCATCATTTCTGTGATTTTTTTATCTGACATTTCTGAAAGAAATGTAACATTCGATTTTAATTGATTTCCGGATATCTTCTGTTAACTAACTTTTTTACCTTCAAAACACTTCGTCGAGACTCGTCGTTATCTAGCGGTGAATTTCCTAAACTATTAGTGGGAGCACCGATTGAAAGAGTACTGTAATAATTGATTCAACTTTGGTTATGTCCATAACCACTGGAAAGAGTTTCTTATATAACCTAGGTAACTTCAAGGAAATGAAATTTAATTGTTTCTGAGTATTATCTGTGTCTCAGTCGATTCAGATCCGATCGCAAGCAGTAAACGATTGTTTTCGAGGTGGCGGTCAGTGAAGTTTCTTACAAACCTATTGCAAAATTTGTAATTGCTGACTTCTTTTGTGAGGATTATTTTTCGAGGTTCAAATAAGTGAAAATTGGTCCACATTGTTGATATATTATTGTTCGATCCGTTAACCAGAAGTTGAAACTTGTGCGAGCAATGGATTAACGAGACCTTGCCTTTCAACGTGCGATTACCCAGCACGTTGGCCCGGCGGGGAATCGAACCCCGGTCTTCCTCTTGGAAGGCGGATGTGCTTGTAATAGTACTGTTATTATTTTGAACGTCGTTTTCATTTTTCTCGCCGAGGATCATTCAAACTCAAAAATCCTACGTTACCGAGATCTTTTTGGGCATAGCACCGAAGGGATAGATACGACGAATCATTTCTGAGAACGTTCAGAAAACAAGGAACCAGGAAAATCTGTTTCCGGAATATTTTCGTTGACTCCTAATGATGAAAAAAAAACCCTTGCCAGCTCCAAGCGTGAAATTCCATATTATTACCGTTCACTTCCTGCTGAGGACCGTTGAGGGCTGGAGAGTCAGAACTAAATTCAACAGAAAAGAATCCGAAATGAACTTTCCGTCCAGCACCGATATCACTTTTAATAGGGATAAAATATTCTGAGTTTTCTCTATCATTCTCAAAATTATTGTTGTTATATGTAATTTCACATTTGTTACTAGCGAAAATTAAGCGGTAACGGTGTTGAATAATAAAAGCGCCTTCAGCTTCGGATCCAAAGCTAGCGGCGGTTATCTTAATTTTGGTGTAGCTAACGATCCATCAATTAATTTTTGCGCCTTTACCATTTCAAAAAAAACTTATTGTAATGAGTGAAGTGTTAATTTACCAGAAAAACTGATTTTTTTTATTATTGCGACATTTTTGAAGTCAAACTCCAGTTAGTTGGGTCACAGTAGTTGTGGTTAGGTACTTTGTGATTAGTAGTTGGTCGAGTTTTCGAAGGTTGAAGGTATCTGGCATCCAAACGCGTTCCCATCTCCACTAGAATTACACGGAATCGAATACTTGGTCGTCATAGCGACCTCCATTTTTTTGGTAGCGTTTCGCGGGCAACAAACATGAAGAACTCAAAAATTACCAAATGGGTTTCCATACGGTCTTCACCAATGGAAGGAGTGATTGAACTTTTATGTGTATAGTTTATTGATGTTTTGTGGAATTGATTGAAAACGCTGCTCAATCACTTCGAGATACAACAAAACCATACATTGGATAAGTTTTTGTTCAAAAGAAAGTCGGCGATGTCATCTGTCAATTTTTAAATGAGAGCTTTCAATACCTTTCTCAATATTTGAAATTATGGTTGTTTATAATGTAGTGATTGGAAAGCTAGTCAGACAGATATGAGCACTTTATGCACATCATAACCGCTTAGTACTCAGTATTATATAAATTTTATTATCTCAGAAGTTATCTCAGAATCAAAACAATAGTGCGAGAAAACAAATTCAAGGAGAATGACGAACCAATGCGACAAGGTTTTATTTTTTTGGTGTTGCCTTCAGGGAGATAGGTACTTATCTATTCCAAAATAGAAATTGAAAGTTACGAACATACTTTTTTCTTGATTGGATTTTAACCATGAGTTATCATTATTATTAACCAGCTGGCTTCGCTAGAGTAATGAAATGGAAGCCTCAACTTCAAATTATGAGGGATCAAAGAATACTCAATGGATTCTCATACTTTTGAATGTTCCGGATCGTTCTCCTATTTCCAGGGAGGCGAAAATTCTAGCCTTCATTTCTTCAATATCATACCTTCCAGGTAAAAACGGCAACCTTTTCCATGAATGAAAGATAAAGGTTCACCACAGCTTGAAATGTTCCAGAACTTTCTCGAACGTTCCAATATTTTGAAAATTTCATAATCTCCTAGGCTGTTCTGAAAATATTGTGGAATGCTCTCGAATAATCTAGATAATTCTGAACTCTATGAGGTGAAAATTTCAACATCTATATCTTCAAAAGCACGCCTTTCAGGTAAGATCAGATACCTTCTTCATTAATGAAATAATCCGGGATTTTCCAAAACATTCCAGAATATATCCAAACATTTCATAATTTTCTGGGATGGACTAATATGGAACTTTCAAGAGTGTCGAACTTTTAGCCCTCATATGTTTAGGAGTATTTGAACAAATTTTAAACAAACGAGATAATTTTTTCAGAATATTCATGTGAAAAAACTGAAAATGTTGGATTAATACTTGAGGAATGTAACTTCGTGATTTTTGAGGTTGTGAATAATACAAAACAATTTCAGAGTTATGCGGCTACATCAGTATATTAACTTTCAGAAGAACGGTTTATATTCATTAGAATTGAGAATGTTTTCAGCAAAACAATTTATGCCTAATTTTTTTCATTAGATTATCAGATTTCATACTTCCCGCACACGTTTTCATTCTGTGAAAAAAACAGAATGGCAACATTTCTGAAGTAATAACTTGTTCGTCTTCTCGGAACAATAAGCTTTTCTCTAGGAGAATATAACCCAACCAGTGAAATAAGTCTTTCTCACGCTCCAAAGCTCTTATCGTGATTATATTCCCATTGAGTTATAGAGTTGGTAAATTGGGAAATGAAAGTAGCAAAATACGACCTTCAATGGTCAAATGAAATGAGAAAATTCGCTGTAAAGAAATTAATAACGAAAGGATTTATACGAATTCAGGGCAGAAAACAATCAAAAGCTGACGATACCCTTTAACAATTTTTCGACTCGAATACTACGGTGGGGTATGTCACACCCCGAAACACTTTCACGATTTCTAGACGCTCCGAAGATTGTACACCGACTGGCTTTTTGATGTGAATCCAGAGCTGAATGTGTGAAGTGAAGCTATAGGCAACTATGGTTGCATACGTGCAATGATATGTATTGGGCTTCAGAATCACTGAACATATGGGTATGTCATACCCCACTGAGGTGGCGAAGGGTTAAATTGTAGTATTGTATTCTCATCGAGTATCGGCTAATTCTATTCAATTAATAGTTATTCTATTACTCTCACCCAAAAAAAAAATCTAGCTTGGGTTTTCTTCCATTACCTCATCTTCAATTACGAAAAAAGGCATGAACGAAAGACATATTTTGTGAACAAATTAAGTTCTCATTTGTCAAATTATCTGAACGAACAATTCGTTCAGACCAGTCTCAACTCACCTACACAGTAGGTTTATTGACTGACACCTATCAGAAAACAACTACTTCCCTGGCTAATACCACGAAGGGCGTTGGATTATATTCGAAAGGTGTCAGTGCAGGATTCTCCACAGAAGTTATTCCTGCATATTATGCTGTTGGCGATACAACTTCCTGGAATCGATTTTTAATTTCTGGAACACACTCGAAGACCGGTATTGGGCTGTTTGGTCACTAGTCAGTGCAAGGTAGTGTCTATTATCAACCTAAAGTCGATGATTTCCGATAAGTAAAAATCGAGTTCCTATCAGAGTATCATTCCTCGAACTAGGCAGAAGCGATAGTCTTTATTACGATTCGTGTTTAGGGATTCGCTTGACGCGATTTGATAATTATGTTGAAGAAAGACGAAAACTAATTTTACTTCACCAATTTCAATATCCTTGGTAAGACATATACACTTTATATCGATAGGAATACATGCTTTCAAATTCCTTTCATGAAAATTCAGTCTACTACAAGTCGAAAAGCAAATATTTTTTCTGAGAAATAATGTCTACTCAATTAACGAATATTGCAGTCATGAATAAAAGTGAAATTTTGTGTATGCAGAGTCGTCATCAGTTGTTCAACTCACAATTTACTTCATTTTCATCGTTAAACACTCTCAATATTGATTTCAGAACTATTTTCTTTTTTAGGACATCAAATATGCTTTAGAACATGATTATCCTGAAAAATTGAGGTGGAAGCTGGAAGCCCGCAAAGAAAAGGCAGAAAAACTCAAATTGAAAAATATCCATTCAAATGCTGAACCTTTACCTAGAATTCCACATGAGATACAGTGTGATCTGATAGAGAGCGCATCAAATTCGGTAGAAATAAGAGATAGTAACGACCTAGGCAGACACATAGTTGCAAAGAGAAATATTCAAGTTGGTGAGATTTTATCCGTAGAGAAACCATTTTGCCATATTTTGATAAATCATTTTTATGATCACTGTCACGAATGTCTCAAGGTGAGCTATCACTTAGTTCCTTGTGGAAATTGTACACAAGTGCTCTACTGCAGTGAGGAATGTCAGTACAAAGCACAATATTATCATAAATACGAATGCGGTATTCTTAAGACTCTAAGAAATTTGCAAATGAACAAACTGAAATTGTTACCATTAAAAATAACTTTGGTTGTTAAAGATATGTATCATCTAATACCAGGTCTGAATACGGTGGATATTGGAGAAAAATATTTTTCTAGCAGATATAAAGAAATCCATAATCTAATGAGCAATACTGAAAAAAGATCAGTATCTGATTTATTCGAAAGATCAGCATCAACGGCTGTGATGTACCATCTTGTCAAGACATATTCAACCTTTTTTCAGAAGAAAGAAGAAGAAATAATATTCAAAGAGATCTTACTGCATCATCTTCAAACTGCACCAAGCAATTTCCATGAAATATCGGAAATTTCTGAAAATACGGACCACAATTACGAACTGGATGAGATTGGAGCGGGTGCTTACTCATTCTTGAGTTTATTCAATCATAGCTGTTCTCCCAATGTGGTTAGGCATTGTCACGGAAATGTAATTGTTCTACGAGCTATCCAGACTATTAAGAAAGGGGAACAATGCAATGACAATTATGGGTGAGTATGTTTTCATTCTCACGAGCTTCACCTTTTGTATGTCGATTTTCTTCAATACAGACAGCTTGAAATGTCCTCTTCTTCTAATGAAGTATACTGTATCTGACGTTTGTATCGAGGAAAGATACATACGTTCAATGCAAGATACCTCACAGGGGTATCTTTTCTGCACTGATGATTAATAATACCCCTTGAAACTGGCCTGTAGGTAATCTGCTCAAATGGTTTCAGCATGGTCCTAATGTTGGAAGAACGAAAACCATTTGCGAGACTAACTTCAATAAAGTATCTGGTATAAATGTCTGTCGGATATAACTCAATCTCCAGCATGGTATCAGCCAAAAATATAGTTGTTTTTAAGCAACCGTTCACCAGGACCCAATGAGTAGGTAGTTGGGAGAATTTATTGTTTCGAAAAAATGACAAATTCTGTAACTGACTCTAGAAAAATGATATATTCTGAATGATCTTGATGATACGATTGACGTACTGAGAACTCATCGCATGCAGTTCAAACTATTGCGATTTTTTTAACCGAATAGTACTATAAGTTTTATACGATAATCAATCCACCAAAATGAGGGAAAACGAGAGAAACTAGAAGCAGAAAATAAACAAAAAGTGGCGTGGAACTTCATTAATTCTAATAGGATTGACAATATTGAAAAAATTCAATAACAGTACCTTTGTCTGGCTACTTCCAGACATTAATTCGAAAATGAATGATAATATTTTTTATCATTTGAACAACTTTATTGATGAAAAATGTCGTTCACAATTCATAAAAATTGAAATTCAACAGAAAGAAAAACACCTCGAAGCTGCAGTTTCTTTCCCTCCTGTTTATAAAAGAAGACATATGCCTCCCCACTCACAAGAGATTCTGGTTGAATCGAAGACATGTGTGACTCGTTGTAATCGTACCACTGTTCGGGTGCCATATTTATTTATATTATAGATTCATTGCGCAAGCGCTGGGACCTGAACTAGGCAATACTCCCGGAACCAAATTGAATTTCATGTTAAATTGACCGAGGAACTATTATTTACAATCGAACTTATTTCTCAATTTTTTTGACATCACAGAAAATATGTACCATAAAGTATTGGACAAATATCTGAATAAGAGAATACAAAGAATCGTCACAGAAGTAAGCAGTTTATCTCTAAAATTACCAGCACTGTAACTAAGAAGATATTGTATGTGACTTGGGCAAAAATGGAATGTTTTAACTGTTGCTAGTTGAAGTTGTTCGGAAACATGAAACGTTGAAATCGCTAGTTTGATCAAGTGAAGATTCAAATGAACCTGATATTAAGTTGGCTTGAAGATGTTTGAGAATGAGCTCAGATGAAACATCATTGTCATAATCAGCGAGAGTATCGTTAGAACTGAGAATACTAATAGCCGCCGATGAGATATCGCCCTCTCCAAATTTATTTAAAATAATTTTTGTGATATTTTCTTTTAATCATTTTCCAATCGCTGGCGGAACAGAAGAGGAATTGTTATTCATCGTTTTCATATTCTTTTTCATCAATGTTGTTGGAGATATTTTTCTCTTCTCTTTCGAGTACCTTTTATATAGGAAGAACCCTGAATACGAAAGTAGATTTTTCCAACTGCAGAAAAGTTCTGCATTACACATTCATCGATGACTTCAGATAAGACGGATGCTACGCATATTCCTGCTGATCTAGGGATTCTCTTCACAAAACAGCTAATCTTTTGAATAATTATAATATTCTTTGTTCTGTTTCATTCCGATCATTGGTAGAATTTTCAACTGATGAATTCTTCGACATCAAAATGCTACGTTCTGAATTTGAAAATGACGTTTTGTGAACTTTTCCATCCAAGATACCGCGCTGATGAGGCCATCAGCGCGGTGCCAATAGCCAAAACACGTGTCCGCGGTTTGCCCCCTTCTTTGGAGTATTATTTCCACGAATTGTTTCATTTTTGTCTCCTGATGTTGACTCCGTGCATATGTGTTGATTCCTGTTTTTGGTGAACAAGTGTTGTCCATCTTTGCACTTGACTGCACCGCGCTGATGAGGCCAATAGTCAGAAACACGTGTCCGCGGTTTGCCCTCTTCTTTGGAGTGTTATTTCCACGAATTGTTTCATTTTTGATTTATATCATACACACTCGATAACATCTATATTTGTGTGTGTGTATATATATACTTATATATGAACTTAATTTGATATTGATATTCTCTCGTTCTTATATCTGAATGTTAGATTTGGAACCTCTGGCATAGAATTGATTCAAACCAAGCACTCTTTCCAAACGCCAGAACTGCCACACTCTCCGGGACCTACGTTTCACCAACGAAGTTGGCATCTTCAGGAGATGGAGTTCACTAATTCCCAACTGCAAAACTTATATCTATTCATATCTAGCAGGGTACTCTTTCAGACACACATAATTGATTTTGGGTTAACATTTGCGGTTAACGTTTCAGTGAAAGTTTCTGCTAGTTTTAACAAACCGATTCATATAAAGGTAAACAAAGAGCTGTGTAGAATGGGACCTTTGTTATTCTTCAGTTCTTGGGTCGGTCTTTGCTAATCCTAGACTTTCGGAAGCATCCCAAATTCTCCTGTTATGACCGATCTGAACAATCAATGATTTGAACAACAAATGATTTGATGAAAGTTCGTGATAGTAGCAAATCAAATGATTTTCATAAATGAGGAGAAAGGACACCTAACTCGATTAATCGTGGTTCACTCATAGTCTTCCCAACAACAACTCGTTGGACTCGACCTTGCAGATATGAATCAAATATCTCGTTCCAATTTCTGTAGTAGAGTGTCATGATTCACGCTGTAGAAGGCTGTTGAGAAATCTAAAAATGTATGTATTTATGTATTCTATAATCGGAAGCATTCATGATGTGTTCATTAAAATCGCACAGTGTAGTTTTAGTATTGTTATTTCTTATAAAACTTCCGATTTTCTGAAAAAATATAATTCACAAAGAAAAATGAAAATGATTAATTCGTGATTCGAATATTTTTATTGAACCAAAGTGTCGACTAATTCTCCTATAGTTTTTATCCAAAGTTTTATCATGTCTTTCAAATCATCTGGACAAATGCCATATTCTAGTGATCTTTTCACAAATTTCTATCTTTTGTTTCAGATATCATTATGCACTTATGAATAAACAAGATCGTAAGATGAAACTTGAGGATCAGTATTATTTCGATTGTAACTGCGAAGTTTGTTTGCATGACTGGCCGTTACTTCGGGATTTACCTGTCATTGAAACTGACATCGGAATAGAGGATCAAGACTTTTTGTTATTACAGAAAGGAGATATGGAGTGTGCCAAAAGAATTCTCCAGCATATTTTGCCAAGAATATCTGAATTGGAGGTCCCAAAACCCAATCGCAATCACGCTGAAATGCAGGAAGTATTGAAACAATGCTATGCTTTGTTTGGAAACATTCGAAGGGCTCTTTAACTTCAATTATAAGATAATAAAATATTTATATGATCAGAATAAAAACTGAAGTTGATTTTTCTGGCATTTGTTTTCTCTTGAGCACATAAGAATGAACAAGATTTGATGTTGATTGTTTTGAAACGTTTTCCCGTTTCGGATCAAATGAAGATTCTCGCCATGTTTCAATGAAATCATACATATAGCTCTACCGTGGGACTTTTGATCAACAGGTTCTAACTCGGTGGACAGAGTTCTGATCACCTCATTCAGTGTCGAAAATGGAAATGCTCCAAATCCTGATCTCGTATTCTCACGGACCATGCAGAGGAATATATTTGAATGCCTGATGACTTTACAGGCTCCATCCAGTATAACTCTGGCATGCAGGTACTCCAAACTCGAAAGATCACGGCCGGCTTGTTGTCAAGGGAAGTATATATCATGAAAATTTCCATTGTACATATGTACAATTTCTGTCTCCGAATATTATTTAACCAAGAAACAATATTATATTTGATATGATTATTCTTACTGACCATACTTTATAGACAGTGTGACCTATTTTTAATGGAAACACCCCCCCAAAATTTGAAGTTGTGAATCGATTTTAATAATTTTTTTTGAAATGTCAAGTACTAAAAGGTCTATCCTGGGACATAATTTGAAATGTTTATTATTAAGTGTGGGTAGCTAGGGGTGAGGGCGTTAAACCTGAAATACTACTGGCACTGGTTTTGAACTTTCCCCTCGATATATAAATTCTTCCTGCTAAACGAAGTACTAGGGGTGGAGAGATATTTTTTTTTGAAATGTCCAGTACTAAAAGGTCTACCTTGGGACAAAATTTGAAATGTTTATTAAAGTTTCAGGGCATATTACGATATTTTTTCTTAGTCGAAAATCGGGATTTTTTATTAGCGATTTTTTTATCGTAAAAATCACTAAGCCATTGAATTAAGAGTGCCTCTGAATAGGTGTGACTGAAATTTCATGGAAAAATATTCATTATTGACAAAGTTATGAGAACTCAAAAATTCGAAAACTCACACAGCTAACAGTCACAATATATCAATTTTTTATGAATTCAACAATGAAGTGCCGCCTGATAAAAAAAAAACAAATAGCGTAAATTTTTTCAATGAAAATATCGGAATGACATTCACACAATTCAACTAACAATGAAGATTTTTGGCCAAAAGGCTCGGACCTCGAAGGGTGAATGTTCGCGAAATTTTGGCGGAAAGGGCCCGGTTTCGCTACGGCCGAGTTGCCGAGAGAAAGCTGCGGAGATAGGGGCGTTCTTTCTTTTATTGACGCTAGCTGTGGATAGACCTACGGTTTTGTGCTAGACTCTTTCAGTTTTCGTTGGTTGACGAACGTCTGCTAAAGTGTTTGTCCGAGCGAAAAATAACTGTGAAGAAATTCCAGTGGAATTTATATAAAGTATTTGGCGGAAGTGATGAAGGTCCAGTGTGGTGAATCGCATCAGTCGAAAAGAATTCATTCGAGATTCCGGTTTTTCTCAGAATCATTTGGAACTTGTTTTTTTCGCCACGTGATTAGCCTCACGGTTTCTTTGTGCCCCGCTATTGTGTAGGCTGTACAGGGTGGCTGATTGTTGTTAGGCTTTCCAGGACGAATTTCCAGCGAGAAATCCGACGAAGTGATCGAGTAAATCTGTGCATGTTAATTGATTTTTTTATATATTTTTTTATATTTTCTTTTCAGGGTCACTTTAGATATTTTTGCTTTGTTCTTCTTGCTCCTTTTTTAAATTTCTCTTTACAAGATCATTTCAGATATCATCACTTGATTTTTTTTACTTGTTTCGTGTTTTGAGATTTCTCTTACAGCGTCATTTTAAATATCGTGACTTTGATTTTTGTTTACTGTTTCGTTTTTCGAGATCTTTCTTACCAGGAGCATTTTAGGTATTGTGTTGTGTGTTGTTCTTGTTTGAAGTTTAATTTGGTTTCGGAAACATGCAGACCAGGGCTGGACGAGTACGTGCGAATATTTTTAGTAACGTAATAGTGCAAAATCGCGAGATCAACTTGTTTGACCAAGCTAGTCCGGAGTGCGATTTTTTCAAATCGTGAGAATCTTCCGGAATCTGGATTCCGGGGAATCAGCATTCCACACACTCCGGTGGAGGCAACTAGTCGGAAGTTGTCTCTGGCTAGGCGTTTCGGGCCTGAAACGGAGGACATCAATGCCTCGTCTTCGGTCGCAGAGCGACCAGTTCCCGGCTCGACTGCAAGTCGTATAGCCGGTAGCAGCGGAAATTCCGATAGGGCAAAGACTGCAAGTCGGAGTGGAAATCCGGTTGGCCAGGGTATTTTAAATCGGTTAAGGAATCTAAACACCCCAAACACGAACGAAATGGACAGGACAAACTACGAAGAAGATCGACAGGAGATCATTCTTCAGAAACGGCTAGACGGTTTGCGAAAGGAAATTCAACAACAATGAAATTGCCAAAGCGAGCCGAGGGCGAATCTTCGCCATCTATTAGACTTTCGCACAAGTTCAATGATGGAGCAAAAAGCGGCTTCTGAACCGAGACAGGTTTGTTTGAGAGAGAAATTACCTTGAAGGACAATCTTGCCTGCAGTTAGACAGGTTATGGAGACGAAAGTAAAGGGGTATCCTGAAAGCGTTGAGGCTTTGGGTATACCCTCATGGCGGGTCTAGTTACTGAATCAAATCATAGCGTACAATAAGCTAGCCATGGCAATGAAACATATCCCTGTACTCAGGCAGGAGCTGGGCCCCGAAATCCCTAAGGCTAAGGTCTGGGAGGCCAGGAGGCCATTACAGTGTAAAGGGAGGCGGAGCTTCGTGGCATGCGCTCTCCAATACAAACCCTTACGTAGGATACTACATACTAAAATATCAGTTGAAGTTCTGCCCTTAAACTTCGTTTGAATGATTTGACAGCATTTTCAGCAGCACCATTTGTAGATGGATGGTATGGTGCAGACGTGATGTGTCTGATACCATTCTTCAATAAAATAATTCCATACATTTGAGATCGAAATCAGAGTTATAATGAATTAGTGTTCAAAATTACTGTCGAGTGTAAACAAATGCTGTATCTATCACTCACGGGTACACGAGGATGCGCACTCGGATACATTCAACAATTAGGTATGTTGTGTTCTTTTCTATCACATGGACCTCGGACGCTCTACTTTCTCTCTCACACCTATCAAATAGCTCCAATTCTAAAATGTTATATATTGGTAAAGAATGGAAACATACTCCAGAAGGTTTGTTTACATTACGAATAACTAGTTTATTTAATCGAATCACCAATAGTTTTTATTTCTTTCCGAGTGTATTTTATCGCTTATTCTATTTCAGTATAAATAATAAATCTAGTTACTTGATTGTTTTATAGTTTTTGGGTACCTAGTACATTAAAATATCTAGCAAGTGGAGTTATTTTCATTTAAGAATGCATATAATGGTTATTGTAGAATACAGTAACTGAAAAACTATCAAAAACATAGATATTTATTGGGATTTTTCCATCATGACTCATACATTTAAAAAGGGCACAAAAACATTCAAGTTTGAAAAGAAGTAGTATCAAATCT
Organism: Leptinotarsa lineolata; assembly: GCA_015342045.1. Classification (NCBI taxonomy): domain Eukaryota; kingdom Metazoa; phylum Arthropoda; class Insecta; order Coleoptera; family Chrysomelidae; genus Leptinotarsa; species Leptinotarsa lineolata. The sequence goes on from WOGR01000923.1 coordinate 19,037, forward strand.
GAAAAGTAATATCTGTAAAACCATTTCGAAACGAACAAGTAGCTTTCGTCAAAACCTTCAAATCACGAGATACTTCATTATTGCTTTGTACGGCAAAAATGATCACAGGGTAAAATGAAATGAACAGTAGAAACGAACAAAAAATTATTATCAAGTAGGTGAAATGTCACATTATTCAAATTGTTATATTATTTCAGTCAATAATTAGGTAGATTTTAGTCAGTATGAATACGCCTGATGGAGCTATTGTATAGCAAAACACGCGTTGTCGGATTGTGGACTGTTCAGTTAAAAGCAGTTCTCTGAATTACATATTCAACTGTTACTTGAGAGAACTGTGTGGAGGATGAAGTGGAGATAAGAAAGACAGTCTTTGAGTTTGTTTCTCGCTGCATTATACTCATCAAACGAATGAATCAACCCCTCAAATGAGTCCTTGAGAACGCAAGAATATTCTATTCGTTAGAAAAGAATTGATTCAGTATATTCATTAAATCATTCCTAAAAATTGTGCTGACGACAAAAAGTAATCTTTCTCCAGCCAATTGATCCATGAAACCGTTCACCAACTATATACTTCAACTATCACCTTTTTGTCAGTCCTCCATAAGCTTTCGAAAGGGTCGATCAGTAAGAAGTGAATCAGCAACTGCCTTGAATTAACTTGAAATTTCATCAGATTTTGAAACTTTCGATGAAATTCCAGTGTATTAGCGAGATTTTGAATTTTCACTACACACAATAGGAAATAATTATATTTCTAAAAACATTTCGATGGGATCAGGTGTTCAGGCAATGCGGATGGATTTGTTATTGTTTTAATAGTTTCTCGTATAAGCTTGTTGTTTCAAAATGATTGAAATTATGTGTTTATTTTGTTAGGAGAAACTACGTGAAACTAATTTCACACCACAAATGGGGTAGCCAAAATCGCAATACATATCAAAATCTATTTGCTATCTTATGCTTTTTGTGGAAAAGGGTAAACATCAGTATTATTGAATAACTAGAAATTCAAATTGAAAGGGTTTTATTTTCAGGAGTGAATAATTCTTGGATAAGAAAGTTTTCGGCTTTCTACTACTCCATCTTGATACAAAAAAATGTGGGAATCTTCCAAAGAAAAGAAGAAAGCAATAAATTCCAAAAGAAGTAACTCTATATATATATAGATGTGTAGATCATGCAAAGGAAGTAACTTTCAGACACGAACTGGATGAGACAGCCCTTCTGAAACAGCTACTTTTATATAAACATTGAATTACGCGAAATAAAATTTCTTTCGAAACAAATACTTTTATTTGAACACTGAAATATACGAAAAACACTTTTCTCCAACAAATGAATTTTTAAAAGTGACAGCATATTCATTAGCCTATTTGTTTAGGTAGTACTAGCAACAGATTCAATTGTTTGTCACGTATTACTAGAATAATAGGACTTAGTGCATGAGTATACCGAACACGTACTATTTGTTAATATGTTCCATCGTTTCTTGCAGTTATTCACAAAAATAGAGAAAATGAAGTCAAAGTGTGTGGCATCAACTTATTCATGAGAAAATGTTTTTTCACAAAAAACCAAGGAGCCACCCCCTTTCCATTTGAAAAAATCAAGTCAACTGGAAAAGTCCATGTTTGCGACTGTGAAATAATTCTTCAAACGACTGTGAAATCGTTAGCCTCACAGTCGTAGTATTTTCATGTTCCATGTTACTTGATCAAGAATGAAGCGATTTACACGATCCATGGCGTTCTAGATAAAAAAATAAAGATTGGAATAAAAATGATTTTATTTGTGAAATATTGATGAGTTGAGTATTGTTTGATTTAGAATGTCATTGTAGTAGATGTAAACAGCCGAATTCCGGCCTCCCTCCACCACTATGACGTATAAATTGCTTTATTGTTGTTTAGTAACATCAAGTTTGATGTGACGTTGGAGTGTCACATGACAGGTATAATGATAGAAGATAATAAAAATGGAGAAAATCTGACTAATGGGAGGTATGGAAGTGTTTCTGTTTTTCATCAATTGGTTGATATACCGAGTGATTCTCTGAGGTGGCTCACCCCTATAACTTTTTCATTATTGGAGATAGAAAAACGAAATTTGGTGGTTATATATAATAGTTCAATTTATATATTAGACATATTTATTTGCTTTGCCGTACTACCGGTTTAACCATCCTAAATATTTTCACTTATTTCGATAGACAATGAGTAGATGTAAACAGCCGAATTCCGGCCTCCCCCCACCACTATGAAGTATCGATTGCTTTTCAATTGTTTAGTAACATCGAGTTTGATGTGACGTTGAAGTGTCTAGTGCATGGACCATTCAGAAATTTTTCAAGATTTTGTGTGTTACGTAATGACGTAATTACATTCGGTTGGGGCATGTATTAGAATGCATGGTACAGTGTGTGTCTGTATACAAACATACATCTGCATATTTCAAAGATCATCCAAACAATGAATGTTCCATCGGTGTGAGTCCACTAAGCGGTGTGACGTCACAGCAGGCAAGGTACAGGGTTTATCATGTGCATGTTTGTATATAAACATACGTCTGCATACTTCAAAGTTCCTCCAAGTGATGAATGTTCCATCGGTGTGAGCCCACCAAGTTAGTGGTGTGACAGCTGCAACCGTTCAGCGGTAGGAGAGCG
>WOGR01000924.1:0-22097 GCA_015342045.1 Leptinotarsa lineolata
AATTTTGAAGAACTATCGAATTCAAGTGGTATAATTTATGATGTCGCCAAAAGAGAGGAGTTCTTTCTTTTCTTGACAAGAAAAAGGTTTCGTTCCCAAGTAATTTATATTAGGGATTTATGGTTATTGTCGTAAGTTTTACTATTCTCAGAATATTCGAAAAAGTGCTATCTTGAGTTACTTTAGAAATATTACATACCGGCCGTATTTCATGCTTTGTTACACAGGAGATAGCCAATGGGAAGGTAGCAATTTGTCAAGTGGTCAGTCAAGTCCAGTCACATGGTCCGCTTATCATGCAGCCACGTGGTGCGTCCACCGCTCAACACATTTTACAGCCATGATGTCATAATTAAAGTTTCCCGTTGGAGAATCGAACGCAGGTCGTTGGCGTGGTAGTCCTTAGCCTTAGACTTTACGGTAATGAGGAACTGTTGATAGAGATGGTTTCATTGAATTTTTTGTTCGACACACAACGCATTTGCAATAATGATTAATGCAATTTATTTACGTTTGTAATTATGACAGAAAATTTTGTTAAGTTTATAATGAGATATATATGTTTTTCCAAAGTTTTTAGAAATACAACTTTATAGTATAATTTCGAATTTGTTTTCGCATAAGAGTGTGTGCGTTTGTAAGTGAGAACGGTCGGTTTTTCATATGAGTGTGAGAGAGATGGAGATGGAATCGAACTGATACGTTTCAAAGATAACAAACGTCATTTGCGCGAACAGTTTGGTGTTGTCGGTTGTGAAATAAGGCATTGTTTATTGGGACTTCATGTCATGAATGAGTATAATCTAGTCATGTTATCGATGACAGTGCGTTCGAATTGAAAGAGGTATATTCTTAGAAAAAATTAATTTTTGGGAAAGTAAGGTTTTGGCCTTCTACTTTCCCACTTCCATGCAAACAAATATGGAAATCTTTCAAAAAAAGGAAGAAAGCAATTGATTTCTAAATGAACTTTTCACAAACAAGTGTAGATTACGCAAAGGAGTAACTTCCCAGTGCCAGTTTGCGTTTGTGTTGTGAAAGTCACTTCTTTGCATGATCTACGCAGAAATATTTTGGATTTTTACTTCTCCATGAAGATGAGGAAGTAAAAATCCAAAATATTTCTTTCTCAAAAATGAAATATATTCTATAAATGTATCCCTCAATTCAAACACCAATTTGAACAAGATTACTATAGCTGAGATTGGATCAAATACGCGAATGAATGTCATACGTACTGTTGTCGATGACAAGAGTTGATTTAAGTCACTCGTGGCATAAAGTCTCAATTTCAAGAAGGAATTGAGTGTTTTATTTTGCGAGGTTATCCATATTGGTGCCGAAAAGGCAATAAGGCAACTATCTCACTCACAAGAGCCGTTAGCGACAATTTGCACTGAAGTATTATGCTCCATCTCAACATAACCCAGTATCTCGATTTGTATCACAACACTCCTTATTGAGCTCTGTTTTCAACTTGCCATTCATGATGTCTGCAACTCATCTGATGAATTTTATTGATTTCCACATTATTTGTATAAAGATGCAGAAATAGAAAGCCGAATTCTTCCTTTCCAGAAATTATTCTCTCCGAAAAATATGCTCCTTTCAAAATTACTATTGAATTTTTCTTCGGAATATTCGATTATCAGTAAAAAAAGAGTTGGATATTCAAATCAATTGTTGAACTAACTTGGTAATTGTTACAAGTAATTGTCACCACTTGAAGAAGTGATTACAATCACTCCTTGTATTTTCATTTATTTTTCATTAATTTCATTGATAAATATTTCATAACTGATAGTTTGTAACAATTGAAATAATTGTTAATTGATACAAATATTGAGTTGACTAAATGATATCATAAAAAAGTTTTGAATTCTCTTCATCATTCAGATTACTGTCGACAAAAAATGTCCCACGATGTGATCTTCTGAAATATCAGTCCACATATTAATGTCTTGAGTTTATTGCGTGAATGCTCTCAGGGAATAAAAATAAAATTAGTGTCTTTCCAGTAAAGACAGTTATGGAACACAAAAAAGTATAGTGAATTTCTGTTTCCTATAAACTCTTGCTTACAATTGTACATGGCGGTCTAAGTTACCTTCATCAAAAGACACGATTTTAATCACAAAAAATGATTTGGTTACTCCAAGTTATTCAAAGAGTACTTCTACTGACATTGGATCCATTAGCGACAATTTGCACCGAAATATTATGCTCCATCTCAACAAAAACCAGTATCTCGATCTGTACCACAACACTCCTCATTGAGCCCTGTTTTCAATTTGCCATCCGTCATCTGATATATTATATTCAATTGATTACTACATTTCTGTATGAAGATAGAGAAGTAGAAAGCCAAAACCTTTTTTTCCCAAAAATTATTCTCTCCGAAAAATAAACTGCATTCAATTTAAAAAAAAAATCATATCAAATTTTCTATTAAAAATTCAATTATTAGCAAAAAAAAACTCAAATATTGAAAACAATTGTTGAACCAACTTTTTCATTCATACAAGTAATTGTAACCACTTAAGGGGTGTTTACAATCACTCTTTGTATTTTTATTTATTTTTCATTGATTTCATTCATAAATATTTTATAACTGATAGTTTGTAACAATCGGAATCATTGTTGATTGATACAAATATTGAGTTGAGTTGATGATATCACAAAAAAGTTTTAAATTCTCCTCATCATTCAGATCACTGTCGACAGAAAATCTCCCACAATATAATCTGAAATATCAGTCCACATATCAATGTCTTAAGTTTATTGCGTGAGTGCTCTCAGGGAAAATAAATAAAATTTGTGTCTTTCCAGTAAAGACAGATAGAACACAAAGAAGTATAGTGAATTTTTAATCACTATAACCTCTTGCTCACAATTGTACATGGCGGTCTAATTTACCTTCATCAATAGACACGATTTTCATTACATAAAAAATTTTGTTACTCAAAGTTATTTGGATATACTTCTAATGACATCGGATCCATTAGCAACCATCTGCACTAAAGTATTATGCTTCGGGAAAGAATGTTTTTGGCTTTCTACTACTCCAACGATACGAAAAAAAATTCATCACTCCTAATAAAATATAACCCCTTCAATTTATTATGCTTCATCTCAACATAACTCAGTATTTCGGTTTTTACCAAAACACTCTTCATTGAGTTTTTTAAATTTGCCATTCATCATTTGTGCATCTCATCTGATTTATAGATAATAAATTTTTGATAATTCTTATTGAAGGCACGGACTACTGTTCTAGCATATTCACTGCTCTAAGAATAAATGTTCTACATTTTTTCTCACAGTACGTAAATCTTTGCTAGTATGTGATATCGAGATACGTAATCTCAATTCTTCAAATATTTTTTACTGTTTGTGCTCATTTGATGGACATTTTTCTTGAAGAGTAGAGACTTGTGATAGTTCTTCACTGAATTTTCTCTTTTTAGTGAGTGGAAAAAGAAACTAGGATCAAATACATGAAATAGGACTTCAAATCAGAACGAAGTTGATTACCCAACAACCTCAAACAATATTTTTCGAAAAGGCACCCATGAAAATGAGAAACGAAAAATAAATTCTAATTGGAAAATCAATAAACAGAACAATTGGATGGCACGGAATAAAGTGTGGAATAAGGTAGATGCACTATATGCCGCCCTTGATATACATTTTCATTGAGACACCCTGTATATTATTGGCAGAATAGAAAGAAAAAACCTTCTATTCTCTGGATCTATCCACTTTTTCTAAGTAGTTTTAAGCATTGATGTCTCTATTGATATGAGCCTTTCTAAGTGTCAAATGAAATTTGGTGAAATATGTTGAGTATTCATATAAGATTTCCATTCCTCCAGGGTATTCATTGTGTTACCATCTGAAAAAGGTGTGATTGTTGTGAATACGAGTGATAATAATAATGATAGTGATCCACCCAAACAGGGTGGGTCACTTTCAGAAGGGGTGTATTTCAGGGCGATTTCCTCAGTCCCCTTTTCTTCTGCATCTCACTATTCTCAGAAATACTCAAAGGTATAACCGTGACACCCCCGAAAACCGGAGGCACGGGGTCAGTCATTTATTTTATATGGATGATCTTAAACTTATTGCCTCTGGAAAAGTACACGTATGCTATCGGTGTGAAATTCGGGATAGACAAATGTACAATGATCCATCTCAAAAGAGGACGATGTGGGGACTACCCAGAGGATATGCAGCTCGTAGATAGAAACATACTACACTTGGATGCCGGAGAGACGTATATTTACCTCGGGGTGGAACAATGCCACTCGCAAGAGGTAACAACTCTCCCTCACGTATTGGGATCTCGTCTATTTCTGAGGAACACTAGACATCATACCATTCGTCACTCAATAGCCACAACATCATTTGACAAATTCAAAGTTTATGAGGAAGTCAGCTGTACGGTAGTATTAGAAGAATTGACATTATAACAATAGACAGAAAGAGCCTTCTGATGTTGACACATTAAAAATAAATATCTATGAATCAATAATCAAATACTTCAAGAAAAAATAACAAATAAATGGTGAAATGAAAGTCATTGATCTTTTTATTGATGCCCATGGAACAATTTTCGATTTTTTTGTGAAAATTTTCAAAATTTCTATGAAGAGGTTGAAATTTATTTCTCTTGAGACTTCGAAATATTCAGTTGAAATTTTTAAAGCGATATTTATTCACATTGAGTGGTTATTTTTTATTATTGTTATTATACCAATGATCATCAACTTGATTATTAGGAATTAATGTACAATTACAAAGTATCTAACATAATGAATATTACAAAAAATTTATTCAAAGAATGGAATGAAAGATGGTTCTAGTATTTTGAAGCGACAGTGAGTTCATACCTCAGCAAATTTACGATGAAATGTCGTGTGTATACGGAAAATTCCTGTGTGAATGTACTGGTACCTATGAATGTACCCTATGAATATATCCACCTTTTTTGTGAGAAAATTTCATCATGAACAAATAATTGTGATACTGCTATTTTTGTGATCGTTTTTGAGATAATAAATACTGTAAAGGTCCATTTCTCCAATATTGAATGAATGAAAAAATTCAACTCGAAAAATTCTAAATTTATTGAATATTCTCCTAATGAACGTTTCAATTTTTTTCGAAGTTGAAAGTCTGAAATCATTAATTTGAACAATAAAATGGAAAGCACTTAAGTATTCAGATTTAACACCCACATCACATTCCTTCTATATTATGTGAAATTGTTCTCAGGTCCTATAGTTTGTTTTTGCACACACAAAACACCTACAGAGGAATTCATTTTCATCATGAAGGGTATTTGAAATTTTATCGCACGTGGTGCAAGTCTCCAATATGCAATTATTGTGTGTGGATAGCCATAGAGATAACTGAACTCGGTTGCGCTGGACCAACATAGACTGCTGGTATTTTATTAGACAAGGGAAACAAATGGAACTTAGTTAGCGATTGAACAGGATCAGTACTTCTATGTTTGATGAAATTAGTGTATGATCGAGGAAATATATCTCAAATTAGATGAGGATTCTATGTTCATAGAGTGAAATTTGATATATTCCATTTGAGTTTTCAGTTACATATTTCTGGCAGCACATATCAGTTACGTGTTCGTTTGAGAGTTTGATGAAAATCAATTATTTGGGTTGACTTTTTGACCTTCTGTGCATCTCATACAGTGATTTTCTGTCAAGACTGAAGAAACCAGTGTAACTTAGATACATGTAAACATTTGTAACACACGAAACAAAATGAGATGTTATCTACATGCAGTGCAACAAAGAGACAGCACAGCTCATCATGTTTCATGGGAATTAGGTGAATTGGGCAAACTATACCCAATTATCATATTCGTTCAGTATCAAAAACATATTGAATATTTTCCTTGAAGTAATATTGTATTATAATTGTTTTTTCAAAATCTACCTGTTTTACAAGATTCAATCATTCAACTGATGAGTTTTGTGTTCACCTACTGTTATATTGAAGACATTGTAGAATAGTTTGATATACCAGTTACTGATGAAGCTACCGTGTAGCGAACCCGTCTCGGATAACGTAAATTTTGAAAATTTCATAATTATCATCATGGATTCTGTTATTAATTTTCATCAAAAAATATTTCATGGTATTCATAATTGATACAATATTTTTTTCAAGCACACAAGCTTCATACATTGTCATGAATTTTTAACATAGCATTGAAAAAATATTGTCGCCGTATTTTATTCTTGCATATTAAATTTAAAATGTGCGACACGATCGATCTTGTTATGTACCCAACTACTTCAGAATTGATTTGTGACAGTTCATAATGTTGTGTAGATAAATTGAATATAATGTTACATTTTTGTCTGCAGAATGCAGTTTGTATTCCAATAGACTGTTCTGAAGGTACCCTGCAGAACTGAGGAAGTTGAAGGATAGGAACAAATAAACTCTTTACTGGCTGATTGGACAATCACCCAATCAACTCCATATATTGGCCTCGGCTAGCAGCTGTGATATATTGAAATCTATGATACATCAACAAATCAAAAATTGGATTGATGAGAAAGATGAAGAGTACTGGGAAAAACCTGGAGGGGAAACTAGCTATAAAACAGAGGTGTCGACTCAGAATAATCATGGGACTACTCACCTGATATTGTTCAATAGCAGGATACAACTAGGGTTATATAAATTGATGTGTGATGAAGTGTGATGAAGAAACATTTTTATGTGAATATCAAGCACTGGATCACAGAAGACAACCAATTCACGAAAAACCTAAAGTAGTCCTAAAGAATATGATAAATATCGAACAACAAATCAGGGGAAACTAGTGGGGTAGCAAAAATTTTCGAAATGTTTATCATAAAAAAATGGTATGAGCAGTGAGCTCAATAGACAGCAGTTCTTTACTGAGATTAAAAAAAAAACGGACATGTCTGATGATATCTGAGTAGTAAATAAATCCTATTGAATAAAAGTAGTACCTTCTGCTATTGTGATTGTTATTTCGGACATGCATTTCGGCAGGAGCAATGATCATAAGAAATTTTCATTTCAATTATTAAAAATGAAAACTTTTTGCATAAATATAATCGAGTTCGATATTCCATTATAATCGTGAGAATATTTCACCTTCAGGTTAATTTGCTGTATAACAAATCATCTGTATGATGACATTTCCAGCTCATTATTTGATATTTTCCAAAGTAACACGAGACCAAATATTTGAAATATTCATCAACATCTGAATATGGTCCGAAATGTGATTCCTCTTTCATATGAAAAGACCCCTATCTGTAATTCGATTTTATGGAAATGAATATCCCTATTCTTTGTCCGTGAATAATCTCGTATATTGTATGACCCGTATTGAAATAGAATACGGCAATAAGCTGAAGATTGATGATTGTTGGATGATCTATATCTACTGCAATTTGTCAGGCATGTCTACGTGAGGTTTCCGATAGGCAAATTTGGGTGTAGTTCGCATCAATATTCGCCCTCATCCATAATAATCACTACTCAATGATATGGTGGGATGAAATGTATGAGAAACCATTTGATAATTACCGATAGTTAATTCCAATATGAAGAAACAACAACGTAGTTTATTAGTTTTTCTGTTTCATATCGTCACCGCCTTCTTGGCAATGTAGGTCATCTCAATCTTTTGGCAATAATGACAAGAGAGTTAACACATCAAAACCTCTTGATTTTTCAACTTCAGTTTACCGCAAACAGGAAAAGTGTATACTCAGTTGAAAAAATCCTCACCATACAGGTGAGGAAGCGGTGTTAGCGATGATCTCTCATGTTTTTGGAAATAGACTAGATATTATTTCAAAGTCTGGTACAACTTTCTTTCAATTGATGCAGTAGGGTCCCGTAAAATCTTCGTATATTGCCGCTTCTGAAAAACATCCTCAATCTTCTGTTCATAGAGATCGGATGCATTACAACAGTAGCATTCTCTTCATCTGCAGATAGGATGTTGATGGTGTTACCTCTCCGTAGGTTGTTCAGTGCTCTTCGTTTTTCATCGCTGATGTATGCTATTGGAACTGGTTCTTGATGCAGCTGTTCTCTGATTTTCCATCTGAATTATTCTGCCTTAGTCTAACCAAGAAGGGAATTGGTGAATTCCACTGCAGTGATCATTTCTGAGGTGGACACAGATGTTGGTGCAATGGCGAAGTTCAGAACTTTCCGTAAAAAGGATTCCTCTATGGCCGTGAGTGGGCGGAAACTCATGTTGATGACGTTGGTAGCTTCGTATTTGTGCTGCTTTTGGTCTTCAGCTGGGCATTGTTTTCTCACCAACTTTCTATATTTCCGGTTGTGTTTATTATCCATACCTTGGCGGATCTTTATTCTTGGCAAAGATTTGTTCATGATCCTCTTCTAAAGTCTCTCTTCTGTATTCTTTGAATTGTTTTGTGGCACCCTGTATCATATTTGACCTCTTCCAATGATGGTAGTTAGATTTGGGACCATATTAATGCTTGGCTGGCGCGTTTGGCTCTTTCTTCCGGGACTGGCGATAACCTATGAGAATGATGTTTTCCTCTCTTGCTCTGCACGATAAAACGGAGATTAGTTTTTTCCTTGGCAAACTTGACCATAGTCTTCTCATATCTTCGAAATAAGTCAATGATACTGGATCCTACTGGGTGTTCAACATTTGTTTGAAAGTGGTTGACAATGTTCTATGGTGAATTTTACTAGTTCGGATATTCATTGTCTGATATGATATAATATGATTTGAAATATCTGAAAAACAATAAACGAAAATTAAAATAAATAGCTGAAAATAACAATTATATTGAGCAATGAATACAATGAAATGAGAATAAGCAAATAATTAAAAATATGAAAATCGAAAATGAAATGAAGAGTATTGAGATGACAAACCAAGTCACTTCAAGACGTTTCACGACTTTCAGTAGCAGCTTCACGAGAATCAAAGCACGAGAGAAACACACATCGAGGAGAGACCAGGAAAACGGGAATGGCAAAGCATGTTTGGACTCATTAACCTAACATCAAGTGGTGGTCCCAAGCTGAGATCATCCACAGGGAGGAACACTGGTATGGGAGGAAGTTCAAAGAAGCTGCATATATGATGTCCAACGACGCATTTAGGAAAGCTGGCGTAGAGATAAACAACATATGGAAACCTACAATTAAGCGAAAAAATGGTCAACTTTCCATAAATCGATGGAGTGGAGAGAGTGAAGTGGGGTTGAGTAAAAGCGTTCGAATGACCTGTAATTCCTCTTCCTGGAGAAATATTTCAGTCATTGACCAGAGACAATTGTGAAAACTAATATCGTGAAGTAACTGGGTTCTTATTGATTTTTATTTCATTTCCAATTGTTCAACTCTTAGTTTTCTGTTGAATTTCATTTTATTGTATTCATCACTCAATATTATTGTTATTTTCAGCAATTTCATTTCTTTTTTCAGAGATTTCAAATCATATTAAAGAATATTAGACAATGGGAGTTTGAACTGATAAAATTCACTATGAAACATTGTCAACCACTTTCAAACAATCGTCTATTAGATAAAACTGCAACTGCGGTTATCTGATCAAAATCATTTTGGACGAAGTTATTAACCACTTACTGAGAAACAGTATCACAACGGATTAGCGGTGAATTATATAGTACTAATATTTGAGAGTTATGCTAGATGCCAGGCTGACGTGGAACCAATATCTAGGAAGAGTAAAGAGGAAGACGGAGGTAGCACTGACTCTGATCAGGCGCATTCACTAAAAGACATGGGAATTGAAACCTGAGATAATACCCATGGCGCAACATTTACATCTATTGTATGGTGGTTGAATAAGAAAAAACGACTATTATAACCAGACTGAGCAGAGACAACTCGACATATTTCATGCGTGTGTAAGGTGTTGGATTAGAGGGGATGAACATTTCATTAACAATCCAAATCATTACCAACAGAAACAAAAATCCAACCTGTACGAACTAGTAAAGGAAAAAAAAGCACTAGAATAAGTGTCATGAAAAGGGAAAGAAATAAAATGAGCCCATGAGGCTGCAGTGTTTTTTGGAGACTTGAAAAAATGGACGAATTAGGCGGGTCTCAAGTAGACAAAAAATCACTAATTCAGCTTGCATCGCGGAAGATTCTAGGATAGGTTATCACAAAACAAATATTTTGGGAGGAGGCCATCAGCTCATGCATAAATAATGAATGTTTTCCCAAAATTGAATCACAAATGATATTCTTGAATATATCATTAAACAACTTGGATAAATAAAGTCGAACAGATAGATACCAATCATCTACTTATCAGACTTTCCATAATGAGCACTCAACATTTATTTCATGAAACTCATTCATCTTCATTTTCGAATTATGGATCCATAGAAACCATTTTAGTTTCTATATGAATCTCTAGGTGGTCGGTACTTTACAAGCTTTCATTCAACTTGCAATGAACTTATGTATATCCGCTTGTTTGGATCAAATTTTTCAATTGAATTTCAAAGCAATAAGGTGATCGATATTTTTTATATTTTCCTATAATACAGATATCAAATGAAAAAGTTGAAGAGAGGAAAAATTCAACATGAAGGAAAAAAGACAGTCGCCTTAACAATTTCAGAAAGTTATATCCCTGCAAAGTTCAGATATAGTTTGGTGATGCTCAAACAGATCTTGTAGGGACTGATCATGAAACAATGACGTATTGAATGGTATTAATAGATTGAGAATATGTTCAGTGATGAGAAAAGTTAAAAATTAACATGTGATGCCGAAAACATCCCCTAACTGTAAAAAAAAAACTTCATATTGAATCAAATCCATCAATTCAGAATATCCATATGATATAATGATGATGAATGATGAGTACTAGATTTGTCTGTAGATGAACAGAAATGCAATATGTAAATTGAGCTCAACATTCTAACAATAACATTATATATGTTGTTCAATAAAATGGGTAATGTATTATTGTGCAAGGTTTTTCAATTTTTTTCATTCGAAAACATGTACATAAAAGTTTGTTCTTCAAAATGTGTTCTATCATTATGTTATTTCGTTTTGTTGATGAGAGTATATAAAATTCCTTTCGAAAATCTATGAATTTCTAAACTACCTGAAGAAAATATTGAGAATTGAATAATATAGGTAACTCAAAATTTTTGCGAAAACTTTGTTGAATGTTGATCACATTGAACTGTCGCTCTTGAGGACTGTTTATTTTTCACGCATCATCATAGATGAAGCATTCATTCTCTCAATCAACTCTCGAAATATCACACATTCTCATATTTGCAGAGTACTTACCTCGCGGAATATCTACACGAAAGGAGCACGCAGATTAAATAACCGCTGCTATCTGGGGTTTCAACAAGAGTTTATTCAGTATGAGCAAAATTACAGACAGACATAGTATTTTTTGTGTATTCGTTGATGGTTCAGTATCTACCATACAGAAAAATTCTCGCGCCAGATAAAACTCTGAATGAGGTAATTCTCAGAAATGTTTGAAACATTCCCGATGAACTGAATCATTCATGATTATGAATTGAAATTGAGAATGATCCAACGAACCACTTCTCTGGGAACTGATTATATTATACAGTTGAAATTATGCTTCATACTCCACTAGACAAAGATTTAAAAAAGAGGATGTCAAAAATTGGATAACAGCTCTATAGTTTCCTCAAGAACAACCCTCAAGAGTCGAAACTTTCGCGACTAAAAATGGAAGAGCTTATGTCTTTCAACTTGTAATTTCTAGCGATGGTCAGATGGAATAGGTGACTATCACCTATTTTCTCAAAATATAGATCTTATTCGAAACGCACTGATAAGATTCATTTCGACTTCAACTACAATAGTTTCATAGTTATGGTTCATAATACAATTATATAAAATTCAAAAAGAAAAATGGAAATGGTGTAAGAAAGCATTTATACCATTTTCTCCATGGGAAAGCTCATATTCATAATTTCAAATAATTATTGAAAGTTCAATCCTCCAACAAAATCATGGGTTCTGAGGCAAATTGATATAGGAATCATTTCGTGAAACACCATTATCGATATATTGTATAATGAAACATTTTCAGATCTCTTATCCAAGGAGCTCTGACTAAATTTCTATTCTGAATGGGCCATATGTACATTGTACGGACTAGATGACATATTTAACATGAAATGAGGCTCTCCCAGGTTGTGAACTGATATTATTTGGAAATATCGTGAATATTACATAATCTGCAATCATCAACTGGGAGAAAAATTATAAGGTTGTCATTCTCAAGAATGAAGAATCATAGGTTCATTATTATCGAACTGATTTCTTGAATTTTGTGTCTTCTATTTTTAGGAAATGAGGATGTTTCTCTATGCAAACCGTGTGACATCATTATTGGGGTAAATCACATATATTTGAATGAGTACTGAATGAAAATATATGGTTCTTAGTACACAATACAATCGTTCATCTGAAGAAGTGAGACTTTTTAGAAAATGAAAAAATACCATTGTGATAAAAATGCAAAGATTTTGAAGTCCGTTAATGTTCTGGCGATTCGTAATATAGGTTCAAACTAGATATTAACAAGTTCATTCGAAGATTTTAAAAAAAATCATCCAATTTTTCTCTACGTTAAACTTTGAGAATAGTTCAATTCACACATAAAACAAATCATATAAAAGAACAATTTGTTCAAGCCAGTCTCAAACTATCTACACTGAAGGTAAATGGACTGACACCTATCAGAAAACAACTACTCCCCTGGCTAATACCACGAAGGGCGTTGGATTATATCCGACAGGTGTCAGTGGTAGGAATCTCCACTGAAGTATTTCCTGCATATGCTGTTGGCGATACAACTGTCGGATTCGATTTTCAATTTTTGAATTGACACTCTTGCAGACCGATTTCGGGCTATTTGTCCTCTCGTCATTGCAAGGTAGTGGCCATTTTCAACATTGGGTCGATGATATTCCAAAATGAAAATTCGAATTCCTTGCAGTATATCATTCCTCAAACTAAGCAGAAGCGAACAACAAACAACAGGTTTGTCACTGCCCACCAACAGCATATGCAGGAAATACTTCAGTGAAGATTCCTGCACTGAAACCTGTCGGATATATTCCAACGCCTTTCGTGGTATTAGCCAGGGAAGTTGTTTTCTGATAGGTGTCAGTTCATTTACCTACAGTGTAGGGAGTTAGACTGGCCTGAACAAATTGTTTTTTATATGGTTCGATTTATAGCCAGTCTTCAAGTATGCCCACTGACTATATTTGAAGAGTTCACACTTCAAAAACACTCTCTGGGAAATTCAAAAGTTCAAATAATGTCGCTCTCGAAACATTTTCCATACGAGTCGTTACCAGATTATTTCAATAAATGATTCATGAAAACTTAACATTCAAATTCTTCAAAAAGTCAAACTGAGATGCGTGTTGATACATAATATAATATTACAGTATTGTTACGTTTTTCCCTGTGGGTTCACCAATAATTGACAACACTGAACAATAATCAAACCTAACTTTCATATCACTATTGATGTCACAAAACACTTCAACTATTCGAATTTCTATCGATAAGTGTGAAGTTAGCCACGCTTTTCCATCCACGGTTTCTGACGTGTTGACTGCCGATGTTGGGATAGAGGAGAAATTGTAAGCAGTGTTGCCAAGTTTCTCATGAATCAAAAACAGGTATTCATTCAGGCGATATTAATCATACAATTGAGCCCAACAAATCAAGAAAAATTTTCTGAACGTATATACACAGAGAAAAACTCGAAATAAAACTTTTCACTGATAATTTTTCATAACCGTATTGAATAGGCATAGGAAGCGTATCGATATTTACACTCATTACTATTTTTTCGAAGATGAATACTTTCTATTCTCTGACGAAACTTCGACACGGCACTAACAGAGTAAATCATTAAATCAGCGTGACTTGCCGAATCGCCTTGATTACAACATTTTATACTTGGGAATATTAAAAAATCATATTTTCCTATTAACGATGAGTACCCACATTAAATTTCGTAAAGAAACATATAGAAGGGTGTAATAACAGGGTGAATCATCAAATTAACGGGACATGCCGTACGGATTGTGATACGAATTTTAATTTTAATTGTTAGGAAAAGGAAAAATTCGTATTTTCCAATCTACGATATGTACCTCCGTGAAATTTTGTGGGAGACAATTAAGAGGGGTATACTAAAAAGGACAATCATCAAATGAGCGTGACATGCCGTACGGACTGTGATAGAATTTTTATCGTAAGGGAAAGAAAAAAATTCGTATTTTCCAATCTACGATGTGAATACCCGTGAGATTTTGTGAAAGACCATATAGAGGGATATACTGATAGGTTCGATCATCAAATCAGCGTGACATGCCGTACAGACTGTGATACGAATTTTTCATGTCAGGAAAATGAAAACTTCGTATTTTACTATCTACGATGAGTACCCACATGAAATTTTGTGAAAGACCATTGAGAGAGGTGAACTGACACAGTGAATCATCGAATTAGCAACATGCCTTACGGAATGTGATAAGAATTTTTTCGTTAGGAAAATGAAAAATTCGTGTTTTCCAATGTACGATGTGTACTCCTGTGGAATTTTGTTGGAGACCATACAGAGGAGTGTACTAACATGGTCAATCATCGAATTGGCGTGACATATGCCGAACGGACTGTGATACGAATTTTTCTTTTTAGGAAAATGAAAAATTCGTATTTTCCAATCTACGATGAGTACCCCCATGAAAATTTGTGAGAAACCGGAACAGAGAAATGTACTCACAGAGTGAATTATCAAATTAGCGTGACTTGCCGTACGGACTGTGTTAGAATTTTCAATATTAGGAAAAGGAAAAATTCGTATTTTTCAATCTTCGATATGTACCCCAGTGGAATTTTGTGGAAGACCATTCAGAGGAGTGTTCTAACAGGGTCAATCTTGGAATCAGCGTGATATGCCGTACGGACTGTGATAGAATTTTTATTGTTAGGAAAATGAAAATCTCGTATTTTCCAATCTACCCTATCTACAATGAGTACCTCCATGAAATTTTGTAAGAAATCATACAGGGGAATGAACTAACAGAGTGAATCATCAAATTAGCATGACATGCTGTATGGACTGTGATACAAATTTTCATTTTTAGGAAAAGGAAAAATTCGTATTTTCCAATCAACGATGTGTACCCTCGTGAAATTCACTGGAAGACAATTCAGATGAGTGTACTAACAGGCTCCATCATCAAATTAGCGTGACATGCCGTACAGACTGTGATAGAATTTTTATTGTTAGGGAAAGGAAAAATTCGTATTTACCAATCTACGTTATTTACCCCCGTGAAATTTTGTGAAAGACCATTTAGAGAAGTATACTAACAGGGTCAATCATAGAAACTGCGTGACATGCCGTACAGACTGATACGAACTTTCATTTTTAGGAAAATGAAAAATTCGTATTTTCCAATCTACGACGAGTACCCACATGAAATTTCGTGAAAGACCATACAGAGGAATGTACTGACAGTGTGTATCATCAAATTAGCGTGACATGCCGTACGGACTGTGATACGGATTTTTATTTTCAGGAAAATGAAAACTTTGTATTTTCCAATCTACGATGAGTACCTCGATGAAATTCTGTGAGGAACTATGTGAAAAAATGTAGGGTCAATCATCAAATTAGCGTGACATGCCGTACGGACTGTGTCACGAATTTTTAGGAAAAGAAAAAATTTGTATTTTTCAATTTACGATGTGTACCCCTGTGGAATTCTGTAGAAGACCATATAGAGGAGTGTACTGACAGGGTCAATCATCAAATTGACGTAACATATGCCGAACGGACTGTTATAAGAATTTTTATTGTTAGGAAAATGAAAAATTCGTATTTTCTAATCCACGATGTGTATCTCAGGGAAATTTTGGAGAAGACCATATAGAGTGGTATACTAACAGGGTCAATCATCTAATCGGCCCGACATGCCGTACGGACTGTGATACGAATTTTTATTGTTAGGAAAATGAATAATACGAAAATAAAAAAATTCATATTTTCCTATTTACGATCAGTACATTCCTTACATTTTCAAAAAAAAACATATAGAGGGATGTACTAATAGGGTCAATCATCAAATTAGCGTGACATATGCCGAACGGACTGTGATACGAATATTTATTGTTAGGAAAATTAAGAATTAGTATTTTCCAATCTACGATGGGTTTCTCCATGAAATTTTGTAAGAGATCATACAGAGCAATGTACTAGAAATGTGAATCATTAAATTAACCTGACATGCCATACGGACTGTGATACGAATTTTTATTGTTAGGAAAACCAAAAATTCGTATTTTCCAATCTACGATGTGTTTCCTGATGGAATTTCAGGGAAAACCATTTTATTGGGTGTACTAACAGGGTCAATCATCAAATTGACGTGACATGCCGTACGGACTGTGATACGAATTTTTAGTGTTAGGGAAATGAAAAACTCGTATTTTTCATTCTATGATTTGTATTCCCGCAAAATTTTGTTGAAGACCATTCAGAGGAGTGTACTAACAGGAATGATCATAAAATTAGCGGGACATGCCGTACGAACTGTGATACGAATTTTTATTGTAAGGAAAATGGAAAATTCGTATTTTCCAATCTACGATGAGTGCCTCCCGGAATTTTGTAGATCATACAGAAAACTGTACTGAGAGAGTGAATCATCAAATGGGCGTCATATGGCCGTAATGATGTTGATTTTTATTGTTAGGAAAATGAAAAATTCGTACAGCATGTCACGCTAATTCGATGATCAACTCTGTTAGTACACCCCCTTCAATTGTCTCCTACATTATTTCATACGGGTACTCCTCGTATATTAGAAAATACGAATTTTCCATTCTCCTAGCAATAAAAATTCGTATCACAGTCCGTACACATGTCACGCTGATTTGATGATTGACCCTGTTGGAACACCCCTCTATATGTTCTTTTTACGGAATTTCATGGGGTTACAATGAAAATTCGTATCACAGTCCGTACGGCATGTCACGCCAATTTCATGATTGACCCTTTATTGTCTTCTACAAAATTTGGAAAATACAAATTTTTAATTTTCCGAACAATAAAAATTCGTATCACAGTTCATACGGCATGTCACGCTGATTTGATAATTGGCCCTGTTAGTACACCCCTTTACTGATCTTCTACAAAATTCTACGGGGTTACAAATCGTAGACTGGAAAATACGAATTTTTCCTTTTCCTAAAAATTCGTGACACAGTCCGTACGGCATGTCACGCTAATTTGATGATTGACCCTACATTCTTTCACATGGTTCCTCACAGAATTTCATCGAGGTACTCATCGTAGATTGGAAAATAAAAAGTTTTCATTTTCCTGAATATAAAAATTTGTATTACAGTGCGTACGGCATGTCACGCTAATTTGATGATTCTCTCAGTTAGTACATTTCTCTTTATGATCTCTTACAAAATTCCATAGGGGTACTCATCGTAAATGAAAAAATACGAGTTTTTCATTTTCCCAACAGTAAAAAATCGTATCACAGTTCGTACGACATTTCACGCCAATTTGATGATTGAACCTGTTAAAACACCCCTTTATATTGTCTTTCACGAAATTTCAAGGGGTACACATCGTAGATTGGACAATACGAATTTTCCACTCTCCTAACAATAAAAATTCGTATCACAGTTCGTACGGCATGTCACGCTAATTTGATATTTGACACTGTTTTTACACCTCTCTAAATGGTCTCCTACATATTTCAAGGAGGTACACATCGTAGATTGGAAAATACGAATTTTTCCTTTTCCTAAAAATTAAAACTCATATCACAGTCCGTACGGCATGTCACGCTAATTTGATGATTGATTCTGTCAGTTCATTCCCCTGCATATACTCTTACAAAATTTCATGGGAGTACTTATCGTAGATTGGAAAATACGAATTTTTCATTTTCCTAACAATAAAAATTCGTATCACAGTCCGTACGACATGTCACGCCAATTTGATGATTGATCCTGTTAGTACACCCCTCTTGATTTTTTTTTTACGAAATTTCACGGGGGGTACACATTGTGGATTGGAAAATACGAATTTCTCATTTTCCTAAAAATGAAAATTCGTATCACAGTCCGTACGGCGTGACATGCCGTACGGACTGTGATACATTAATTTGATGATTGACTTCGTTAAAACACCCCTATATATGTTTTATTGCAAAGTTTCATGGGGGTACTCATCGTAAATAGGAAAACATGATTTTTTAATTTTCGAATTTTTCATTTTCAATAGAAATACATATCACAGTCCGTACGGCATGTTACGCCAATCCAATGATTGACCCTCTTAGTACACCCCTGTATATGGTCTTCTACAAAATTTCACGAGGGTACACGTCGTAGATTGGAAAATATGAATTTTTCATTTTCCTAAAAATGAAAATTTGTATCACAGTCCGTACGGCATGTCACGCTAATTTGAAGATTCACTCTGTTAGTACACCTCTTTCAATAGCCTTTTTCGAAATTTCATGAGGGTACTCATCGTAGATTGGAAAATTCGAATGTATCATTTTCCTGAAAATAAAAATTCGTGTAACAGTCCGTACGGACTGTTCGTTGTTGATTCGGAATCTAGGTTAGTTCTGTGATAAGTTGAAAGAGGTTTGAATCAGCAATGGAGTGCATAAAATCACTTGTGGCGCTATTTGTGTCAGGTATATTATTAATGAGCCAAGTGATATTGGGATAGTTAAAATCACCAGCAATGATAAGGTTGTCAATGGTCAATAAATGATTTAGGTGATCGATCAATTGACCATTAGCTTCATGAGATATGTTATTAGGTCTGTGAATACATACTATATTTATGTTGACGGATTCCTTGATAAGGCCGACATGTAAGGCCTCCACGCCTTGGATTGCGGCACTATCTTGTTGAACTGCAAAATCGGTTATAATCTCATCACATAAATATATACATACTTCACCTTAGACTCGATATAATCTATCCACTCTATAAATACTGTAGCCTCTTATGTTAATCAGTGAATCTGGGTTAGTTGGTTCACGGCATGTTTCGGTTAGGACTGATATATCAGGTATGAGATCAACTATGTTACATATGAGTTCGTTGAATTCAGCAGATAACGAGTCTAAGTTAGTGTAAAGAATTTTCCAGCATAGATAGGGGGCAATTGGTGGTTGTTGTTAGGGGCTGTTTCGTGTCCCAAAGTTGATGGGGGTTATTTTAGAAATACCATGTATATATTCAATGGTGATATTTTGTTATCCATTTGCCGCCAAGTTCCCCGCGTCTTCTATCGGTGACTTCAGTTCCCGACCAGTTAACTACATTGAAGGTAATTAACCAGTCGCATCATGATGGAAGCTCCTGTAAGCCAACAGGAGAGAGGAACCATTTTATTCCAGTCTCTTTGGCTTTCGGAGACAAACATGAGAGGTATTTATATATGGTGCCATTATGCCTCTTGACAATTCCGTCAGATTTTCATCATTTTCTTCCATAGATTCGATTCGAAGTTGCGGCCCTGGTCCATGTGTAGTTGCTGGGGTACTTCGTGTCTGATAATTACGTTTTGCAACAGGGCTTCTGCCACTGTGTCAGCCTCTTGGTTGCGCAAAGCTACTACTTCAGGCCACTTGGAGAAATGATCCATCAAAACTATAAGGTACTTATTACCAGATGTAGTTATAGATGTAGTCATAGATGTAGTCATAGATGTAGTCATAGATGTAGTCATAGTTTTGCAACCATCGTTAAAAGGACACTCACTGAGGTATTGCTTCAACTTTCCTCTCAGCCTTGTCTTCGGACCCTTCCTCGAAGAGCACAGGTCGCGGCGCTCACACCACTCTTCCACGTCTCGACGGCAATTGACCCAATAGTATATCCTCACCAGAGTTCTATTTACTCCGAAATGCCCTCTAGTGTGACCGTCTTGAGGCTGTTCAAGTATATTCTGGATACACGTCTTAGGAAAAATCTTCTGAAATTTGTGGGTTATTCCATCCGGGTTTTCCCATTTCTGAGTGAGTGGATCATCACGAATACACATGAAGTCTCATCGGAGCCAGTAATCCTTTTCCTGCTGGTCGTGCTTGGAGATCTCTTGCCATTCCGGTCTCACTCATTTGTCAACTCATTCTCATACAGTTTTCAAGACAAGATCCTCCTTCTGCGCTACTTCTGTGCTCTTATCCCCGGATCAGAAAAAACACGATGCGGCGAGAGGTAGGGGAGCTTACCTCTCTATTAGAGCTGTCTATGAAGGAGTCTATGCCCGCTACCTTGTCACGTCTGGTGGAAAGTTCTTCTGGTAACTGGCTATTCTTGTCCTCCTGATTGAAAAAATGTGCATCCAAATGTCAGGCATGGTCTTCTTGAGAGACTATCTGCGTTTCTGTGACTCTCCAAAATCGTGAGTTTGTACCTTTCCGATCCATCTTGCTATTTGTCCTTCTGGAGTTTTGGAGTTGAGAAGCCATCAAATTGCTGAGTGGTCTGACCTGATCGAAAATTTACGGCCATATGGAAAGAATAGGTGGTGATCCACCGCTTTGACTACTACGAGGAGTTCTTTTCTAGTGACGCAGTAATTTTCTTCGAACGATCCCAGAGACTTATTAATATAGCTGATGACGACTTTTCCTTTTTGTACCTGGAAAAGTACTGCTCCTATTCCATGTTGGGATACATTCGTGTCCAGTATAAACAAGCCCTCCTCCTTTGGGTATGCCAGGATTGGTGCGCTGATCAAATGTCTCTTCAGGGCAGAGAATGCTTGCTGGCAGTCTAGAGCCCAAACAAAGGGTGTTCAATTTCCGGTTAAGCTATGCAGCGATCCGGCAATTTTCCCAAAGTCCTTCTCGGTAATAGCTACAGAGTCTAAAGAATCTCTTACGCCGTCCTTGCTCTTCGGTCTTGGCCATTCTTGCACTGCCTTGATTTTCTTTGGATGTTTCGACTTCCTTTGACGATACAACCTGTCCCAAGAGTTTCACCTTTCCCTGGAATAGGCAGCACTTCTTGGGATTGTTTTGCAACCCTCGTGAAAACACTCCTCAAGTTCGATAGATGTTCGTCAAAACTTTTTCTGGTGACTATAATGTCATGAAGATAGACCAAGTATGTCTGTCAGGTAAGGCCTCCCAACACCAACTCTATCAAGCGTCCAAATGTTGCGGGTGCATTGCATAATCCGAATGGCATAAACTCAAACCAGTATAATCCATGCCGGTGGAAACGGCAATTTTCTCTTTATCCTCGAGACGAACGGTTACCTGCCGATATCCGCTTTCTAGATCTAATATTGGGAACCATCTGAACTCAGTCAAAATGTTCAAGGTGTCATCTATTCTAGGGAGAGGATTACTGTCCTTTCTGGTGACAACTTTGAGCCTCCTGTACTCTTTCTCAGTCAACAACACGTCTTCTTGGAAGAGTCTATGAGTTTCATTGCGGGTTGTTGAGTACGCTGTAGATGGACTTTTTCTTCGATTCTTGTGATTCTCACAATCGGTTCGCAGGTGCCTATTAATTGCCCTTTCTTGAGAGTTATCCTGTTATCATCCGGGTTGATTATTTTCATTGGAATGGTTTGATTGTTACCATTCACGAGAGGCCTGGCCACGAAAATACCCACTTCACAGAGCATTTATTGAGCCATCACTGGATGGCTCAATAAATGCTCTGTCTAAGCCGCCAGGTTCAGCAATTACAGCTTGAATGATTTTCTTGGTGTTGGGAGAAGTTTTGGCGCTATCATTAGGCTGAGTAATTCTTATCGACAAAACTTTGGTAAACATTGCGTTTTTTAGGAAGAAAAAACCATAATCAAGTATATAAGATCAGAATATATGCCAATTGATTCAATAAGAATCTCTAGAGTCCTACCAGAAGATTATGAAGTTTTGAATGTCATATTTCATAAAAAATATTAGTTATATACAAAATGAACAATAATACATAT
>WOGR01000925.1:0-22096 GCA_015342045.1 Leptinotarsa lineolata
TCAATGGTAGACACGTGTTTCGCCAAAAGACACTTGCCTCAGGGCTCTTCAGTACCAATATGGGAATAATTATGAGGAAAGCACACACACATCATCCTATGTTTAGTGTTTTTTCATTTTTCAAAAAATGATTGCTTCCTTCCTTTGGAAGATTCCCACATTTTTTGTATTAAGATGGAGTAGTAGAAAGCCAAAAACTCTCTTTCCCAAAAAATTAAATACTCCTTATGGAATATAACCCCTTCAATTTAAATTATTATATTGTTTTTAGCTAGTTTTCCGAGAACAGCATGTTGGTGCTGCTTTGGATAACTTTTTTTGGATAGTGCTGCTATTTCAATTTCTATTTAAAGTGTTCATTGTAACCATGATTGCATTATCTGAATGGAGTTCTTAAAAAAAGTTTTCTCAAACTGAAAGATCCCTTTCGATACCCGAATTGTCAAATTTGTAGAGGCTTTATTTCAGATTGAAAAAAATTATTATTGGTCATTTTAAATAGGCCCCATTTACATCCTCACATCGAAACATTCCATTACTTTAGCAGTGCACCAGATACACAAATAATAAAACCAAGTAAATTTTTGTATAAAACTGAATATAATTTATGAATCAACTGTGTACATGCCTGAACAATACACGAGAATTTTACAGTTCACTTAAGAAAAGAATATACAAATTAAATAACATTTCTGTGCCTCTCATTTTACAGTGTCAAAAAACAAAAACAAATAAAGGGTTTTTGGAGTGATAAATAGAAAATGGTCAAGTTGTTCATATTTTATATTTATTATATTTATATTTTGTATCATTTAACATGAAACAACAAATGGCTTGTGCTTTAATACTTGCAGTAAAAAATATACAACACGTACATTTAATAAAAACATATGAAGATATAAAAAAATAAAATAATTATTATACATCTATAAAAATTCAATAAAATCTTTTAAGTAATTTATACTGCACTGTCCGTTGGACAACGAGTTAAAAAATAAATCTGTACAATAATAAAATTAATGGCTCTCATAACAACAACCGATAAAATTGCACTCAAGCCATTTGTTCTGTACAATATTGGATGAAATTCTATAACGAGTCTAGCTATCAAAATTGTCAACACGAGTTAATCATTTTAAATGAAATATATAAATTAGTACTATAAGTATATTCACAGTTACCATAACTTACAATATTTACAAAAATATGAATACATGTCTCGGGCTGTAATTGACTTTGTACACTGAAATGACATATACGTGCTCACATGGCCTACACATTCACTAGACAGCTCAACAATGTGTATCTGAACAGGTGAACAGCAGCTAGCTTAGTCTGTACAAGTCTGCCTCACTGGTCTACTACGAATATTACAATATATTACAAATGAAAATAATTTATGGTACACGTTTATCACCTAACCTCGCAGTCTTTTTTCATGGGTACAGAGGAGGGAGGATGTTGCACCGCTTCGGGCAGGCTAATGGGGGGCGGGTGATGATGGGGAGGCGGCTGGCCCGGTTCCACAGACTGCACCTCCTTCTCCCTCTCAGTGCTCGGAATTGCAGGTTTCATCATGTACCCCGACCCTTCTTGACACCGCGAAAGTTTTAACCTTATCGGAGTCAACTTCGGCGGAGGTTTATCGTCTTGAACACTGTCGAATTGTTTATGAGAGTTTGACGCAACAGAAAGCGGGGCTTCCTTTGCACATTCCTTCACTTCACTTTTAGAATCATTTTTTATCACTAGACTAGTACTTATTTCACCCCTCGTCCGTTTGTCATTGTCACTATCACTTTTTTTACCGAAACGAATGATGAGTCTGGTTGGATTTTCACCTTGTTTGGTGATTATCTGTATGTCAGGCTTGAGTTTTTTCTTTTTTCTCCTCTCGCTCCTGTCTTTTTTCTTGTGCTTGATCTTTAGGTCTTTCCTAACCTTCTTTCTGAACTTCATACTCTCCTTCTTCAAGTCTTCTAGAGATGGTTTGATCAGAGTGGCTGCCAGACGTTTTTTAGGCGGTCGTATCCTATCCTTTATGTCATCAGTGCCACTCTCGGAAATGATACTGCTATTTGTGTTATTGCCAATTTTTATTTTGAGCTTGGGCGCTACCTGAATCTGGGACGGCCTAGGCGGTCGTCCTCTTCTTTTATTTACTAAGGAAGATTCGAAACTAGCTGATAAACCGGAGTTGTCACTTCCTACAGAGCCTAGACTCCTTCTCCTCTCCAAGTGAATATCGCTATCAGGTGCCAACTCCAACTGTCTGAGTTCCCTGGAAAGACTGCCGGGCTTAGCTTTGGATTCTTTTCGGTGATGTTTGCTCTCGACGAAGTCATCCGGTTCCGTTCTATAATCTCTATAGTCGTCTTTTGTTGGTATGCTAGTCATGGAAGCAACAGCTTTAGGAATAGTTATAATAGTTCGACTAATAGGTTGTTGAGCGGCAGGAGTGGCACTATAGCCTGAATTGCTAGTTGGATCGTCCATATTCATGTCCTGGGTCCAGTACTGCCTCAAAAGTTCCTTCTTTCTCATTCTCCTCAAACTGGAAGGACCTCCGGAAGGTATTCCTACCGAGCCACTGTTCAAAACATTATTTGTGACAGAATTCACATTCGAAACAACAATAGGGTCGACTGTAGGAGGACGCAGCGGGACAACCGTCGACGTATAATTTGCGATCGGTCCTTTAATTTTAACTTTGAGTTGATTTCGTGAGTCGGACAAGGATACTTTGATATTATTAGATGCTTCCGCTGGTGGAGGTTCCACTGGTTTCTTGGCGGTCAGAGCAGAATGAAGTTCTTTCTCGAAATCTTCATCTATATCCTGGACTTGGGTCTCTGTTGTGCCGCTAGCAAAAGCACTCAGTAAGTTTTGTTCGTTGTAGGTTTGTTGATCGAAATTGCTGTTGTACGTTCTCATGTCCACGGGACCGGGAAGAGGAGGCGTAACATCTGGAAATATTCGGGATGGTTCATTATCTGAACTAGCCAGGGAAATATCGGTTTTAGATCTACTATCCTCTATTGGAGTCGGCGGTCGCAAATCTCTCAAATCAGCATTGTAACACCTAATTTTATGTGATGCTTGTGAAGGACTAGAGAATATTGGAGATCTGGGCGAGTTCCTCATAGATGAGAAGGGTTCAAATTTCCTTTCATGAATATCCACAGACCTTCTTCTTTCTCTCATGGATTTCAGATCACTCATGATGTCATCGGATATGTCATCATCGGGTTTAAAATCGTAAACAGTGCCAGCAAACTTGTTATGAATCATTGCAGCACTACCCTTTCCTCTTCCCCTTCCTCGACCCCTGAGTGTGCCGGATCCTCTAGATGCGCCAGATTTCCCAGACCCTCGTTTACCATCCCCTCTCCCTCGGCCTGGACCACTTTGTTTGAGTGCGGTTTCTTGCCGAGGACTTTTGCCAGGACTTTTTGCAGGCGATTTGTTTTGCAGCTGAGAAGTTACTCTAGCTGATGTTCTAGTTGGTTTACTAGGTGACTTTTTGCCAGTCGAACTATTTGATTTCAAAGAAGTACTAGGAGAAGGCAGTGTACTATTTTCCGTTGGAGTGGCATTATTGACTATGGGAGATGGTACAATTTCATCGCTTGTTGAGATGGGAGTCAAAGAAGCTTGACTACTGACTACTGGCAAATCTGCTGGTGGAGCCAAAAGCTGCTCTTCTAGTTGCTGCTCAATCGGCTTAGAAGTTGAGGTAGGAAGATTCACCATAGCAGCTGTGAACTCCATATTGCGTTTTGAAGTTGTAAACGCCGCCATGCACGTGGATGACAACTGAATCGATTCTTCTACAGGCTTCGGCAGAGATGGTATGGAATGAGGAGTAGGAAATGGAGCTCCGAAAGCTGGAGGAAACATTGCGGCAGGACCTGCAGGAGGGAACGGTAGTTGAGTATTAAGATTTGGAGGAGGAAATAAACTAACAGGAAAACAGGATCCATCAGGATATCCACCAAAATTGTCCAAGGGGTTTGACGAAAATGGTGGGACTTGAGTTGGCAGGTAAGCCATTTCTAATGAAGATTGGTTGACCGTCCTCACGTCGTGGATCTTAACATCTTCGTCGGCTTTCCTGGAATCTGAACTGGTAGAAGAGGACGCCGAACTTGATGATGATCGGAACTTCGGCATTACTTGTCGTTCATCCCATTTGTCTCGGTCGTAAGGCATAGGGCTGGGCATACAGTCATTGGAAGCTGAATCTATGAGAGGAGTTTGTGAGATTCTTCTGTCAACTCTTTCTTGAAGCGAGGGTGATTGGTTTTTGAGTGGCTCTTCAAGCAACCGTATATCCAACTGTGACGGTAAAGTATTCAGAATGGTTTGCTTTTTCTGGGATTCTTGGAGGGAAGCTGATGTTGTATACTGATGTAAATAGTGTGAATCCAGAGGTGGAACAGAATCGTTTAGGTAATTTGTTGGGTCAACAGTTTGTAAATTGGAATGATTGTCACTGGGGGGCACCCATCTTTCGTCTCCTTCTACCGGAGCAGTATGGTCTGTAAGGCTGGCATGCTGTTGCATCGTAAGGCTTTTCTGAGTCTCAAGTAGCATATTTGGTGTGTTATTCAAGTAAGCATATTCAGACTGCTGTTGCTGATCAGGTCGTTTGTTGATGTTTTCGAAAAGCTTTGCCTGTTCCACTTCAGTTACCTGAACTTTCAGTTGCAGATTGACAGTTTGAAGGTCTTGTGACTCTTGAGTTATATCTTTGTCTGTAGATTGTGTTGAATTAGAAGCTAAAACCTGTTCGCCAAAGTCTATTCGATCACTCTCAACCTCATTACTTGTTGTGGGTTCGTCTACTTCACTACCAGTTGACTTCTTAGACAAGCTAACGCGAAGTTTTTCAACCAAATTCAGCGTTTCTCGAGCACTGTCTTCTTTTGTATCGCCTCTTATTATATTGGAGTTGACAAAGTTCCATGTTAGAGGGCCTTTCATAATATCGTCATCTTTAGATATTCCAATATCGTCAAAATTGACCAGATCTAAGAAGTCGGTTGCATCTTTAACATGTGGTTGGGGTGAGAAAATCGAACGATTCTGCAGTACTTGGTTTGTTAATCCCGGTGGTTTCAGGGAATTTTTCTTTTCTGTTTCAATATCATTCAGTGTTTTGCTAATATCAGATGATGATTGGAATACTTCTTCAGACTGGCGATTATAAAAGTCGTTAGCTTTCTGGATCTGCAAGTGATCGTCCAAGATTTTGTCGGCCATGGTGATCTCATCAGAAGGTTTTGGTTGCTTTGGTGTAGGAGGTTTTTTAATCTCAACTTTATTTTCCTTCGTTTCGCTACTAGATAATTTACTGGCAAAAATATCATCAATACTCTTACTCTTTGAGGGAATTTTCTTGGTTATCACCTTTTTGTCATCCTTGTTTTCAGTTTTCTTTTCAACCTGCTCTTTCAATTCTTTATTCGGAGATTTTATTATCTGTTGTTCTGATTTTGCTGATTTACCAAATGGTTTTGTTGTTTTCTCGGCGGAGTCGGAGGATAACTTGATTGATGTTTTAGGACTTTCACTTTGACTTGACAACTTCTTTGGAGATGCATCCTTTTTGATGGAAACATCTTCCGAAGACTTGACAGAATCATTTGAAGGTTTTACTGTATTTTCAGGATCCTTTGGTTTCTCTAAGGATTTATTTGCTTTTTCTATTTGTGGTTTGATCTTCTCTGAAGGTAATTTATCCGGAATTTTCAACTTTTCTGGGGCTATAATAGGTTTATCTGGAGATTTTGATTGTTTTTCGACCAACTTTGAAATTTCTTTTCTTGCTTTTTCAGTTTTATCAGTAAGATCACATTTTTCCATACTTGATTTAACAATTTTTTCAAACTTCTCCATTTGTTCAACTTTTTTACCTTTTTCTATCTTTGCTGATTTTTCCAGAATTTCTGGTTCATCTTTTTTACAGATTTCAGATGTTCCAAACAGCCTATCGAAAGTCGAAGAAGCTTTAGTTCTAACGGAACCATCTTTTGCCGTTTTCCTCTCTAAAACCTCCTTGTCCAAGTTGTTTACTTCAGTTTCTTTACTATCTTTCAACTTTTTATCCGTTTTCCTGACCGGAGAGAGTAATTTGGACTCCGAGGTCTCTTTGTCGATGATTGTATTGTCCACCTTGTCTCTTGAAGCTTGTCTTTGACTTCGACCTCTTCCTCGTTCGGTTTCCATACTGACACGTTGGCCATCAGACATATCTCTAAGCCTGACATCAGCATCTCCGACCCGATCACTAAGGTTGGAGGTACATGGACGACCTCTAGGAGCACGTCCTCTTCCTCGGGACTTTGATTGCTCTTCTCTTTTATCAGTCGGTGAAGACTGTTTCTTATCATTACTCTTTCGGACAGGTTTTGTTGACGGTTCTGTTGCGGCTCGCGATGGAGAGTCTGCCTTGGGTAGGGATGGTGGGGGAGAGGGTTTTCTGGGAGAGGATGGGGCACTGGAATCGCTCGAGCTAGAGGAACCAGAGGTTGCCGCAGACCTGGGTCCCTTGTCAAGAAAGGGCCAGTCCTTGGACGTACGCCGCTTCGTCGGTTCTCGAGCTAAGAGAGGACTCTCCGATCGCGGTTGCGTTTTGACTGGCTCTTCCTCGCTCTCAGAGCTGGAGCTGCTAGACGAGTCTGATGAACTGCTGCTTGAGGAAGACGAACTACTGGTTGAGGCTGTGGAAGACTTTCGTTTGCTTTCAATTTCTTTAGCAGGCTTAGTAGAGTCAGATTCTTTTTTGGGTTCCCCTTTCTTCTGGTCTCCGTCTTTTTTGATTTTAATTTCGGCATCTTTCTTCATTTTCTCTGCTTCCTGGAGTGGAGGTTCAGCTGATGGGTTTGTTGGTTTCCCCAGACCACTTTTTATATGTTCTGCAGCTTTCTTAGCGGCTTGTCGTTGAGGTACGTACGCTAAAAGTTCCTGTGTCTCAGTTTTATCAGCTTCTTTATCAATTTCCAATACATCAGGGAGCTGTTTGCTTTCTTTCTTCTTTTCTTTGATTTCCTTGTTGGGCTCTTTGTCTTTAACCTCCTTGGCCTCCCTTTCCTTCACTTCTTTCGGTTCTTTTTCTTTTGCCTTCTCTTCTTCCTTAGGGATCTCTTTAATATCTTTTCCGAGTTTAACTTTAGGCTTTTGTTTGATCTTTTCTTCAGCCTTGGTTTGCTCTTCCACAGGAAGTTCCTTAGCCCTAGAGGTTGTAGTTGTTTTCAAGTTTTCTGTTGCCTTTTTAGCTGCCTGCCTTTGCGGCACTATGAGATCAGACGGTACATAATTCTTTTTCTTGGTAGAAACCTGTTTCTTCACATCCTTACTCTTTAGGTTTTTCTTAGTTTCAGTGGGGCTTTTATTTGAATTCTTGGATGGTGATGGTTTTTGTGAGAATTCTTTCACAGATGCTTTAGTTCGTAATTTACTTTGAGAATCATTTGTAGCATTAGGAGATTTGTCGTCATCCTTTATGAGTTCATCAGAACTATCAGTATCAGAATAAATAGCTTTAATATTTTTGTGATTGTCACCCTTATGTGATGAAGAAATTGGCATCAGTTCATCACTATCACTACAAGATTCACCAAGTTCCTTCTCCATTTGTCTTAGTCTAGATTTCGGATTGAGCTGAGAAGCTTTTTTAGGTTTGTCTTCTTCCTCGCTACTACTATCAAATTTATTTTGTGGAATATGCTTATTTTGTCTTCTCCTTTCCATAGCTTTGCTGATATTATTTTTCTTTTGAGATGCCTTACGTTTTGGAATATTCAAAACCGAGGATTTTTCTTCTTCAGAACAACTATGTAACCTATTTTCTTTGTTGTCTTTAGGTTTCTCATCAGCACTACTTGCGCTTGATATACCGCTTCCATAAATACTGCCGCTTCTTCTTCTAGAAGAGCCATTGAAGTAAACTTTCTTGTAGGGGTTATTTTTAACGTCTTTGAACAAACCGTTTATTTCATTTTTAGATTCATCTCCTGAATTTGTTGGAGATTTCATTCCTGCTATCCTAGCCAAGACTATGTTGAAATCCATACTATTGTCTTCAGCCTCATTGTGTGAATACAAACGATCATATATCGATGGCCCATGATTAGCTTCTATTACAGCTTCAACAACTCTTGATGGAAGGGAATGGGAAGTCTCCAAAACGGCAGCTTGTTTGTGGAACGTTTGCTCTCTCATGCGGAAAAAAGTTCTAGACAACTTTTCTCTTCTGCTAACCATATAGCAGAGATTTCTAACCCTCTCCAAGTCTTGCCTTAATTGCACAAACAGTTTCATTTTTTCCAGGTCAGCTTGGTGTCTCTTGTGTGACAGCATATCCACGTCTTCGGATTTAGGTGGAAGGAGTGGTTTGTTGAAGCCAGCTTTCCTTTTCAATTTCCAATAATTATAAATGTACTGTAAAGCGTCGTTGTCCAGATGTACGGAGATGTCTTTCACTGTGACGTGTTTGAAAAATTCGGCTTCTATCTCCTGGAGTCTCATGGCTCTAGCTTGGTTCTTTTCTTCCGACGTCATGTCTTTACGTTTTTTACGTTTACACTCGTCGTCTTCGCCTGAACCAGAACAGATACTCTTCTCTTTCTTACTGGACTTGCTATGTTTTTCGCAATAGGATCGAAGCTTTACACCGTCATCTGCGTTTTCATCCTCGATGATAGCTCTCATTTCAAGGCCATGTTTGAAAGCACAAGTGACATGATATGCTGTTTTACAAGTTTTCACCGAGCACTGTATACAGGCACCTAGTCGCTCTCGGCAAAGAACACAAACCAGAGACCATCTACTCTGGGGTATGCTAGAGACCTTTGTGATTGGTTCCATTTTCTCTACACAACCTATGCTAACTTCTGGTATCCATAGAGCACATGATACATGAGCCCATTTCTGGCCAGTCCTCAAACATTTCATGGCGCCTCCCTTATTTGGACACAACTCACAGTCCGGTCTCTTGCCTATGTTGCACGTACAACAAAGCCATTGACCTTCAGGTATTCGAGTGATGCCATAACAAGCTTGATGAACGCAAATATTGCAACTATCACAAAAAACCATCTCGTTTCCTTCCTCAGAGTCCGGAGATCGGCAAACGTCGCAAATAACGTTTTCATCATATTCGATTCCTAAGCCTTCCTCGTTCCTGAGGATTGACTGAATCTTGTCCCAGCAACACAGTTCTAACCCCTCTATCACCCTCTCCAATTGCTCCTCATAAACTGGGCCCAAACCAGATGACGCACGTTCGGAATTCAATATTTTCAACCAGGCCATATCGCATTCATCCAGGTCGTAGGAACAAGCTGCCTCCGATTTGACAGGTGCGTTCGACAATACATGTTCTTCGGGTTTGAAGTTCTTATCTTCAGTAATGCGTATGTATTTGTTTTTGGGCCTGAAAAAAAATTCATCAGATGAAATACAACTTAATTTTTTGACGGGAGAGAGAGAGAGAGAGAGAATATACTTTATTGTCATAAGAGTAATGTTGTGGACAAAGTTTCACTTAATCTATAATGCAGTTTATATATAAAACAAAGTGCATTTGAACTAATCAATTTTCAATCGATACATAAAATCATTTTGTATATAAAACAACATATAAGTCGTACAGGACACTGGTAAATGATAAAACAAATAAAATATTTTTTGTAAAGATTATCATTATAAAATTCTTGTATATTATAGTATAGTCACAGTATATCACTTAAAAAACCTTTCACAGCCTTCCTGTAAAGATTTTATTCCTGTTACATTCCTTGGCAAATGGTTGAACATCTTACAACCATTATAGACAATGGAATCATGACTGATATCATTGGTATTGGCAACTTAATGTTGTTGGATTGCCTTGTCACATGGTGAGAATTGAAATTTGTTCAAATATTTTTTAATTAAAAACGCTGTCTCCACTATGAAGATAGAAATCACTGTTACAATTCTATGAGTGGTAAACAGTAACCTACAAGAATCTCTACGTTTTGATTTGCATATATATCTGACGGCTCAATTATCAAAGTCAATATGAAAATAACTCAAAATAAAGTAAAAACGAGCAATGATCAAGTTTAAATTTTTTCCTACATCAAAGTGAAGCAGGAGAAAAGAAAGATGATCAACATCATGTCCCAAAGACCAATGTTGTCGCTATCAGAGGGCAGATTGAAAATATTTCACTAGGAGAAGAGTCAATTGAGAACAAACGTCTTACAAAATTCCTAGGATTACACATTGATAGCAGACTGAATTTCGATAACCACATTGAGGCTCTCAAAAACAAACTAGCATCTGTATGTTATGTAGTTCATGTCATATCCAATGAACTCGGACTGTCCAACGTAAAGATGGTTTATCATTCACTAATAGAATCTCAACTGCGTTATGGCATTGCCTTCTGGGGAGTTTGTAACAACCACATGAGAAAACACATCAACAGCCTTGAAGCCTTCCAAACGAATTATAGGCAGAAAATATTAAATTACCCACTCCAACCTCAAATCTTGTCACAAAGACTCTCTTATATACAAGGGTTGTAAAATATATAACAATCTACCACGGGAGATAAGGAAAATCAATCTTGGGAACAGAAAAAATCGCAAGGGGCAAATCTGGTGAATACGGTGGCTGAGGCATGGTTACGGTGTTGTTTTTGGCCAAAAAATTATGAACTAGCAATCACGACTGAGCAAAGGCTTTGAATTTTGATGGTGTCCTAATCATTCTTTTAGATTTTCTAAGGATGGGTAAAATAGAAGTTGAGGGTGATTGTGTTTTCGATTCTATTTTATTTTCATCCAGTGTGTTTTTAATCGATTCCAAGTCTTTTACTCCTCTATTGTAAAAGAATTTCATGTTTTTCCTGTGCTAATATTCTCTTTTATTGAATCCCTTCCGTGATATTTGGCATCAGCTCACTTTCTAAAATGGGCAGTTTTGTTCTGCGTGTTTTATTGAGCATAATTTGTGCTGGAGATTTTTGTAATTGTTTGAGGGGTGTATTACGACCATCTGGCAAGAACTCCTGATGCACAACGCCACGGTAATTGAAGAAAACAGTGATCGAAACCTTATATGACCGAATTTGGCGTACATTTTTGTTTTGTTTCTCCTGGGCTTTTTCATTGGAATGACTGGACTTTGATTTCGATATCATAACCATGATTCGTCACCAGTCATCACCCTTTCAAGTGAATCTGGATCGCCGTTGACGTCATTCAACAATTCCTGAGCGATGCTAATGGGACGGCTTTTTTGGTAAAAATTCAGCAATTTTAGAACGGACTTCGCTGCCACATGCCCAAAAAATTGCATGGCATACGAGCCAACCGATATGCCAACATCCTCAGCAACTTCTCTAACAGTGATTCAACGATTCTCTATAACAATTTTCTTCACTTTCACATTTTCATCGGTTGTTCATGTGCTGGGGTGTCCAGAGCACAATCACCGTATGCCACTGTAAATATTTTAAGTGTTTTTGAGCACTCGATTCCATTTTTCACACAAAATTTGATGCAAATTCTGTGATCCATTTTTTTCCATAGCAGAAAACCGCCGAACATGCAAAACACTTTCATTTTTTATGCCTCTAACCAACAAAGTAAACATGCTAAACAGCTGGAACTGTGAACATATGTTCGAATGAGTGTACCAATATAAAA
The DNA here is from genome assembly GCA_015342045.1 of Leptinotarsa lineolata. Taxonomy (NCBI): domain Eukaryota; kingdom Metazoa; phylum Arthropoda; class Insecta; order Coleoptera; family Chrysomelidae; genus Leptinotarsa; species Leptinotarsa lineolata. Next base: position 11,706 of record WOGR01000925.1, read on the forward strand.
AATTGCTGATCGGATATACGTAGCCCCCGAAAAATGAACATTTACCTTATTTTTTGAACAGGCCTCGTAAATATAATATCTACGGTTGTGCTTGAATGTTTCAACTGAAAATTAATGATTAATTACTTGCGATTTAAAATTGGATGCATGAATCCACCATAAAAAACTATAATACAGGAAACTCCTTAAGGCGCCCTGAGATCAGTGCCTGTGCCAATGTAAAAATTTGACAGAAAATAAGTAACAATCTTAAAATGTGAAATATAAAATATTAGGTTGTATGCTGCATTAATGAATATTATTTACCTATTTATTTACAAGGGATGTGGAAATTTAATTTTATTAGAAATTGTCACTATTAGGTTGGTTGTCAAGTATGCCCACTGACTATATGTGAAAAGTTTTCGGATATGCGGTTGGTTAGTGCCTCGTTCACCAGGTAGGGCGATGACAAACATGTTATTTGTTGTTCGCTTCGGCTTAGTACGAGGTATGATATAGAGAAAGGAATTAGAATTTTAGCAAGTCTTCAACTTAGCCCACTGACTATATGTGGAAAGTTTTCTTTCCTTATACGAGGAATTGGGCAAATTTCGGATATGCCGTTGGTTAGTACCTCGTTTACCAGATGGAGCGATGTCAAACATGTTGTTTGTTGTTCGCTTCCGCTTAGTACGAGGAATGATATACTAGAAGGAATTTTAATTATAGAATATCATCGACTCTATGTTGATGATGGCCACTAGCTTTCACTGACGAGAGGCCAAATAGCCCGAAACCGGTCTGCAAGTGTGCCCGTTCAATAATTGAAAATCGATTCCGGCAGTTGTATCTCCAAAAGCATATGCAGGAAATACTTCAGTGAAGAATCCTGCACTGACACCTGTCGAATATAATCCAACGCCTTCGTGGTATTAGTCAGGGGAGTAGTTGTTTTCTGATAGGTGTCAATCCATTAACCTACAGTGTAGGGAGTTGAGACCGGCCTGAACAAATCATTTCTTCAAATGATATGGTTGTTAATTGTTTTTCACAATATAATTTATGTTAACTTGATATATTTTTATATTATATTATATTTTTTGACTGTAAGTTTTTCATTTCTTCAAAAAAAAATCATACAAAAGCAATGACAAAATGAACAAACAGGTGTCAGATGTCAAAACTCGTACGAAGCTGTTACTGCAACTAATTGGTTTACCACCCTCTTGAGTTCAAAACTGTATCCGAGATAAGAGATTGCCACAAATTCCTATGTTTTTAAGAGAAAACATATTGAAATTTTTTATTAGAAACGCGCGGTATCGTAAAGCTCATACTAAAGTGTATTTCTTGAATGCTTCTCAACTGTTTATTCAGATTTGGCCACGTGGCTTCTGTCTGTTCTTTGTGAAGTCAAGTTTCCTATTAGGAGAAAAAATTAAAGAATATTAATGAGGTTACCAAAGCTGGGGAAACCAAGAAACTCAAAAAAGATAGAAATGTGGTAAAAACAATACTTAGGAATACTTAGTGACCAAATAATTTTTTGTGGGCATATTTACCATTAGTTTTTGTACAGTAATCATATATTTTTTGATGTTCTCAGCTGAACCATCTAATTAACCTATAGAATACTGAAATTAAAAATCATATTTCTTCATAAAAACATAAATGGCTCCATTACTTTCCAAAAATTACAGAATCTTTTGGCATAAACCCAAGAATAAACAGTACTAAAAAAAAGTAATTTCAACAATGTAACCCAGAATAGAATTAATCTGCTAAAGTTGTGGCACGAGAATATTTCATTTATTATTGATAACTGAAATTATTTGTTTTAGATATATGATACATCTGTTTAGATATATGAAAAGAGTTATGATATAAAACTTCACTTCCGAGGAACATTATCTATCCATTTATTTATATACACGGGCAGATCCAATTCAAATAAAAGTATTGCAGTGCTATATAGTAGTCGATGCAATATAGTGGATTGAAAGTAAATTATAAGAATAATAGTTACAAAATGGTAAGATAACATATAGACCAAGGTATGATAATATGAACTAATCGAATTCTTGTTTACAAGTAACACTACACAATACAACTGCCCAAGCTGAAAATATTAAATAGCTAGGTCAAGAATATGGTTTTTGAAGCGGGGAACTGATATATTGAAGATTTGAAGGTTATAGGAGTTAGCTAATGAAGAGTTCTGGGGATAAAACTGTAGTATGAGTCATTTAATCAGTGCAACTGACTAGTTGTACAATTGAGGACAAATAGAGATAATTTAGAGAGAAGTTAGGGGCTGGTACTCAGTCCACTGATATTTTTAAACAGAAGAATTAGGTCTCTATCTTTTCTGCATGCATCTAGAGAAGATACGTTCAAATGGGGGGACCAAACTGTAGAACAATAATCTAGATGAGATCTAGCCAGGGAAAAGTAAAGAGCAGTGATGTTACTAAAATCGCAGGTGGTATTCTTTATGAAGCCAAGCATCTTCATAGATTTCTGAATTACAGCGGAAATGCGTCGAGTCTAGAACTTTGGTTTCAGAAGCAGAATGTAATAACAGATTATTTATACTGTAATCGAAAGTGATTGGGTGATGTCTTCGATGAAAGCAGAGAATATGGCATTTGGGTGCGTTCAAACACATACCATTTTGCGTACACCAGTTAGTTTCGGGGAATAAATGTATCGGCCTCACTTTTATTTATTTAAAAACATTTTAAATCGTCAGCAAATAGCAAAACTTCACTTTCGAGGAAGCGGCGAATCAGATCGTTAATGAAATAGGTTAAATAACAGTGGACCCAAGTGTGATCCTTGTGGAACACCTGATGTAACTGCGATTGTATGAGAATAGTAATGATTAAACCTGTGTTGTTTCCGTAATATCAGTGTACACAGAGTCAACTTTTGAACCCCTTTCCAGAGCATCCAACAAAATATCAATGTAACATATGAGGTTTTCCAGTAGTCCAGAAATTCGCATGATAGAGAATTATTAGATATATAGAAAAGTGGGGTAAATGATATAAGAAAAGTAGGGGAAATTTCAATGTGATAACAATTGGACACATTACCCATGGATGAAATATGGTTATCATAAGGATGTAAAGATTGATTTGTATAGACGGAAGAAAATTGGTTAGCTGAAATCTTTTCATAAAGTAGTTTCTTCTGCTGAGGGGAGTGCCAGCATGGAAATATTTTCACATCATCTTCAATAGCAACAGATATTTTACAGCAGTTACATTTTTCTCTATGTGAAGTGCAAATGAGAGTTTGGTATCAAAGAATACTCCCAAGTCTTTGCAGCTGTCTATTTTTGCCAGTAAATAATCATTTATCAAATAATTGTAACTAATAGTGGTATTTTTGTTACATATACGTAAATTGAGTGGAAGAGAGCTGATTTATTTAAATAATTTTGTAGTATTCGGTTGTCATTGGGTGACTATGACACGAAAAACTTTCAGGTCATCAGGAAATAATAGAATTTCACTATCTATATCTAATCCTATGTTGTTTATGAACAGGAAGAATAGAAGGAAAGCTAGGTTGCTTCCTTGTGGCGCACTGTATTCATCAGATACAAATCACTGTGTCACATTGGAAAGAATCCAACATAAATTCCTGAGATTATGTGCCTATAAAATGAATATACACAGTGACAATCATGATTATACAATTCTTTTGAACAGTCTCAGCCTAAACTTGTTGAGCAGAAGAAGAGAGAATGCTGACCTTAAAGAAATTAATTGAGGGCCTTATATGCCCGAAACTTTTCGAGAGGATTCACTTACATGTGAGAAAGAGAACTCTCAAGAAATAATCCTTCCTTCAAACAAACTGTGGAATGCACTCTTCTACTGATTGTTCACTTTTCAATCTACATCTAGAGATGACACATATAGGTCTCATTTTCACATGCTTGAGTTTATTTCTAGTCTTACTTTTTCATTTTTAGTATTTTCTTAATAAAAGGCACTGGAAAAATAAATCTGGGAAAACCCTCCTGAAGGGACCTTCAGAGAAGACAACCGAAAAACTGCTACAACAAAGCAGGGATTGACTCAGAACAATTACAGAGCTACTCACTGGACACTGTCCATTGATAGGACACCTGAACAAAATAGGGATGCACAATGGAGACCTCAACTACAGGCAATGCATAATCTACACATCTTTGTAAATAGTTCATTTTGAACTTGATTGCTTTCTTCTTTTCTTCATGTTTTCCAAGACAAAAATCTGTCTTCCCAAAAACTAATATCTCCTTAAGAATAAACCAAAGAGACAGTTACTTATTATAGAATATAAGAATATATCAGCAAAATAAGTATAATCATAAACAGAAGAATCTAAAAAATGTCACCTTTCAGTGTGAACAGATAAAATTTTGCTTCAATGACGGAACAAAAAGAACCGTTTCTCTTCCAAAATACGAGTTTTTAAATGTTATTTCCACTCACAGTTTAAACTCATGGTGAGGTATGGTGCTGATACTTCGATAAATGGTGACTAAAGGTTCTGGAAGGGAATCGGGGTTGACAGGAACTTGGACGCCTCTCTCCCACTCCTGTTTCCACTGATCTTGAATAACCCAGTACTCATCGGAAGCTAATGGTTCGGAATCGGGTAGTTTCATGGCGCTGATTAGATCTTTCCTGAAGAGTTCAGCAGGCGCTTCTGTCGTCGTCCGATTATAGATGCTCTTCAAGTCACTTGATCTTGGCTGCCAAGATCCTCCAGCCAAGGAGGCCGCTTCTTCTTCCTCGGCCGTCGTCCGCTGTAAAAAAGACATTTTCAATGATAATCATTGCCCGTGCACAGACTAATAGCAACTGATAAACATTCCTCCTATGCTTTCGTAAGGCTTTTCAATAAACTTTCTGGGGAAGTAAAAATCTTGGACGTAAAACTCTCCTCATTGAAGTAGAACCGTATAAAATCGAAGAATCTTTAAGCTATCCTTCTTGGAGTTAGAGAGACTGAAAATTAACTCACTGTTTCATTTTTTGGCAATGAAAATTATAATTATTTGGAAACCAAGTTTTGAAAACAGTATTGTGACCATAGTTAGTCCAACAAAATAAAAAATAGAAGCTGACAAGTATTTCTGGAATAGCAGCTCTTCTTATATAAAACGTGAGATCTCCTTTTTTGTGAGATTAAATATATCCAACTGAACTGCTGTCAGCTAGTCAGAGCAAAGAACAAGTCTGGTATATTGGTTGAAGTATAGCTAGAGATTTGTATTTTATTCGACTCAATCAAAAACCTTAGCAGATTAATCAAGAGAACGTTTATACATTCTGTCAACAAACATTTGAAATTTCACACATCATTAATCACTTTGTTTATGTCAACAGCTTCAATATCCTTGAAAAAGTGGATGAAAACTATTGCAATCATTGTTTAATTTGCATATTGAAAAAAATATATTTTTAACCTTATTGTGAAGTAGACTGAAGTTGTGATGAATGTAGGTAATGTATATTTATAAACGAAACGACTGACTTTATCTTCATAAGGATTATTATTTTTTAAATTACTAACTAAATATGCACTAACTTCTACTTACTTTGCGCCTTTTAACAGGAACATTGCCATCTTCAAAACGATTAGGCCTTTTTACTCTCTGTGACATTGCACTCAGCTTGTGCGGGTAAGCAGATTTTTCTCCACATCCTGAAAAAGGTTTGTTTTTCAGTAATCAATTGGGTTCATAGAGAATTCACATGAACAATGCTAAATCATTTATAACAATATTTCACAATGGAAGTAAGTACATCCTTGGACTAGACAAGATACTTTGAATATGATTCAAATCAATTGAAGTTATACTTACTACATAGCTATCCAGTACATGAATGAAGACTATGTATATCATTCTGTAACAAGGAAAAGCAGAGTATTAGGGTTTTTTCCAAAACTTCATTTACACCATTTCAAAATACGGAATAAATATTGAATACAGTTCGATATTCGAAGTCACTCTCATTAGCTGCTGCAATTAAAATGGAAAAAATGTAAGTGTATCCTTATAGCCTTTGGCAATTCTTCATCAATTTTATAGGAATAATTTCTCTCCTTGAAAATGCATTGAATGCATTTTTCATCATGCATTACGGCACAAATCCATGCTATTTTGAAGATAATATATAATTTTTGAGGGATAATCTGGCAGAATAGTGACAAACAGCAGAGGTGTCTCCCATGTCTACATTGTAAACATTTCACTGTAAAGCTAACACTCGCACGCACAATATTTCACACGTCTTCAACAAATATATTTTAATGAATTATCCAGTATTTTACCATTTCATATGATTGTATCGTGCTCTCGGGTAAATTCTTCAAAGAATTGTGATTAAATCGACTCCATTAGACTCCATTTGGTAAGCCTAACAACATTGACAACGTAGGTGGCAGCACTGTAGGCAGTCGACACAGCAAGAACTAAAATCATATTGGAATATCTCCATCTTTTTTCCCCCAGTTCATATTTCATTATTTTTTTATCGTTCGGTAATTATAATCAATATGATTCGTTAAATTACTAATGATGCATTTTACAAATGAAAATTATCATTTTCATATAGTATTTGATTTGTATTAAATGAAATTTTATCCAAAAAAGCCGATTACAGACATCTTTCTTCTCCCTTTTCTATTACTAACATGTCCTCATTACATATTTCAAGTTGTTCGATATATTTATGATTGAACCTCAGGTATGTAGATGAATCTCTTATTTTATTATCAATGAAGACTGATACCTTCGAAGAAGATTGAGAAGTATATATGAAAATCCGAAATAAAAAGAATACACGAACTAACATTTCAACTTGGCGCCATCAATAATGAAATAACGGGTTCCTGTCCCTGATAAATACCACGTGACTCACATCCAGAATATATCAAAATAATAATTTTGGCGGGGATATGATAAATAATTTTAATTGCGTATTTAATTTGGAATTTATATGTTTGGAGTTGACAATACGTTTTTCTTCTTTCGACTGATTTTAATATTTTTTGCACATGCATATAACATAAAATCAATAGATTTTTCATTTTTTGTATATAGGTTAATTATTACCACTGGTTTGGTAGTAGAGATCACGGTAGATTCACTACTTTTATCTGCCTTGTATTCATTATCTGCTATTTGTGTTAATTTGAATATTATAATTGACAAACAATTGAATCAGAAACTTATGTATTATTTTTAAATATATATGAAACATTTTAAATCCACATACACTGAAAATAGTACATTCCCGTTTCCCGCTTTTTTTTGAAAGTATGTTATTGAGACAGTGTTTTCTGCAAAAACACCAAGTAGACGTAGAGAGCCACAGAACTATAACTTAGAGTTATAGTTCTGTGCGTAGAGCATAGAATTTTGATTTCTATTTCCATGATATTGAGCCAAATAGCGTTCGATTAATCACCTCATAGTTATTGTTTTAAATTCTCTAGTATAAACTTTTCCAACATGGAAAAATTAATTTTTCAATGTTGAACGGTCATTGGAATTTGTAAATTGTAATGTTAAAGTACTTATTATTCATAATTTCTAACGTTCGAGTGAAGTAAAATAGCAAATTTTTTTTCAGATTGTGGTAATTAGAGATAGAAAAAAGTTATTTTGTGCCGGTACTTTACTAGCACCTTGCGCTAAAACATTTGACCCTGGTTTTATATTATTAGTGGGCGTGGCTTGGTTTCTCTTATTTGGATTACCTGACCTTGTTTGTGTACCTCTGTGGACAGGTAGCCAAATTTAATTGATATTCATTGCCTCTTCTTATCTATGGAAATTATCCATGAATTTTTTAATTTCTGTTGCTCCTCTATACACTCTTGGATTGTAGTTTTGAGTTTTATCAAGTATTATTTTGTCTTCGAATGAGATATGAGTGTTTTTTTGTTGGAAGAATGTTCGGCTACAGCTGATACGTCGGTTTGTCCGAGTCGACAATTTCTCTTGTGTTCAGAAAGACGGGTACCCATATTTCTTTTCGTGGTTCCAATGTAGACCGACCCACAGCTAGAAGGAATCCGGTATACCCCGGGTGTCGCTAAAGGTTGTCTGACTTCCATAGCTGACCTTAGACTTTGTCTGATAGTTTTTGTTGGCCTAAATATTGGTTGTACAGTCATCCCCATCCGTGAAAGTTCACATTCTTTGCTCAACTCATTTTATGTTTTTAATTTTAGGCAATAGAATAACGTAACATTGTTATATTTATTCTTTATTAACAATAAAATATCACCCATCAAATCGAATAAAACAAATATACAATGGTATATAGTTTATTCAAAAATACTTCTGTGTTGGTACTTCCCTCGTCTATTGGTTGAAGCAATTCATCAGAAATTTTTCGTTTTGCATTTAAGAACATGCCATCTGTGTCATAGTGTCATCTGTCAATATTCTACTTTTGATTTTTAGGTTATGTTTACCACCTAAACAACCTTATATTCAATATTTACAAATTAACATAACATTGCAAATGAAGTAATGTTGAACAGTTTATATATTTAACAAAGTGACCCTGTTTTTATAAAAAATGGATCAGGTAATAAAAACAATTATTATTTGTATTACAAATAATGGAAATTGATTTCAGATTAAATTAAAAATTGACCAAGCTTGCAGAGTAGCTGAAGAATTTACTAAACTTTATTATGAGACTGTGGACAAAAGACGGCATGTAAGTTTATCAATATTTTGGATGAATTGTGAAGTAATTGAAGAGTGTAACTTCTGATTACTCATCAGTCTTATGAGTGTTCAAGATTTTGTTATATTTAGAGTCTGGCATTGCAAACAATACAACTGTATTCCTTTGAAAATATCCTTGTAAGATGAAAACGCTGTAACGTTAGTTACAAATACAAGTAGAATAAAAATATAGGAAGTTTTTATTTCCATTTTACATCTAATTAGAATTAACCCTCTTCAATTTTTTATTTTTAGTTGATATCAAGATTATACCTGGATACTGGAGTATTGGCCTGGAATGGTAATGGTGTAACTGGTAATGAAAATATACTGAAATTCATGATAGATTTGCCTGCAACAGATCATGTTATAAATACGCTAGATGCTCAGCCGATATTAGGTATGATTTTATTAATACACTTCCATTTAGTTAGAACAATTTATTTGTGATTTTGACGTTTTGAAATCATTTTTATTATAAAATTTTCATTCAGTAGTATACACTTTCAATATTCTTTGGCCGAAATGTCAAAGGAAAAGAAATTTGTTCTCCTTATCTCATCCTTTAGGTTTTGTATCATATCTGTCACCTCAAGGCAAGAAGTTGGCGTTGTGGCGAAAAACAACTTTTTTCTATGAGCCACTTGCTCAGAGAACACCAGAAAAATCTTTGAGTCCACCTCTGCAGCCAAGATCTGCTCATCAAAACCAAGTTTTAAATACGAACAGAAACTAAATTGTCATCTGTTATTCCACTACAATAGTCTATGGTTCAAATTGAAATGAAAATGTGGCTGTCTGGTTTATCGCTATCACGGGAATTTAAATGTCTAATGATGGTTTCATGCCAGCTCATTTTACTTTAGACCCCATTTCAGACCCATAAATACTCTGCCAATTTATGAGAAAATATTGGAAATCGCAGTGAAAGATCAATTGATGAAATTTATAGCGAAACATAATATTTTGATCAAAGAACAATTTGGATTTAAGCAATCTTATTCATGCGAAACTGCAATTTCTAATCTCCTCATGGAAAGTTGACCTATCTAAAAACGTATTATAGGTGTTGTCTTTCTGGGATTTCAAAAGAGCATTTGAAACGGTCAACATTGAGTTACTTTTAATGAAATTAAATAAGTATGGAATAGATTATAAAGTATTAAAATGGTTCACTAATTACCTCACATACTGGAAGCAGCTAGTTAAATATAATCAAGTAACATCCAGTACTTCAAATGTAATTTCAGGAGTCCCTCAAGGTTCAATATTGGGTCCACTGCTATTCTTGCTGTACATAAATGAAATTGTGATGCATGTTAAAAGGTCTAAGATAAAACTGTTTGCCGACGACACTATGTAGTATTGTTCTGGGACACCTAATGAAATCTCAGAATGTTTGAATGAGGAACTATCAAATATAAATGAGTGGTTATGTGACGCACATCTGTGGAATACATGTTGGAAACACTGTCTCTTATGTCTGCTAAACAAAAGATAACATTGAATATGCTTATATTTATATTTAAAATTAAACACAATATGTTGCCAAATTATCTGAGTGATCAGTTAACCTACACAAGTAGTATTCATAGGAAATTTTTATATCAACAGAGAGCATGTAGGTTGTGACTCTTTGTTTAGTTCTGGTCTG
>WOGR01000926.1:0-22091 GCA_015342045.1 Leptinotarsa lineolata
AAGATACAGGAGGACCCTGAGTTCATGAAGAACATGATATGGACAGATGAAGCCAAATTTGCCAAGAATGGTATGTACAACCGCCATAATAGTCATTTTTGGGCAGCAGCGCAACTTTCAGGATTCATTGAGTTTTAATGTTTTTTGCGCTATAAAGGACGACCGAATTTTGTGTTTATATCTTCATGAAGATTATTTGAATAGCGATAGATATTCGCATATAATTAGGAATGTGGTTGGTGAATTCATAGGGCATGTTTCTGAACAATACCGTTTCAAGTTATAGTATCAGATGGATGGAGCCCCTGCACACAGTACTGAAACCGTTGGTGGGTTGTTGAATGGGATGTTCGACGACCAGTGGCTTTGCTACAATGGGCTATTTAAATTTCTTCTTCGCTCTCCAGACCTGACGTCACTGGACTTCTTCATATGGGGATATATCAAAGAAAATGTTTATGTGGATCGTGTGAGTGATAAAGAAAATATGAAACGAAGGGTTCTGAGAGCCTTCAATAATTTGATTCCTGACTCCACACAGAAAGCTACAAATAGTGGTATGCAAAAAAGAATATATTCTTGCTTAGAACAAAATGGCAATGTCTTTGTACATCTATTGAAATGAACCACAATATTATTTGAATTTGAAGAAATTGAGTTCAATTCTAAAATCAAAGTAAGATCTAACCTCGAAAAATAAATACAAAATAAAATTACTGCATTCGATATCAATAAACAAAGATATAATTCATCTTTCTGATAGTATTTTATTTCAATCCATCCATTTTCATGTTGAATTACCTTTTACCAACGACAGAGTTAATATTAGTTCATTTGTTTCCAAAGCTTTCTTGGTTTGATATTGGTTCGAATGATTTACATTTCAAATATTTCCCAAAATCGGATATATCTTGCCAGGGGTGTATTTTAGGTATAGGACATTCTTCATAAATTTGATATCTTTTTTTTTCGTAGTATCCAAAAATAATAGAATAGGGTATGGTTTCCATTTGAAAAAATCGTGTTTCATCAGTTTCCTCGATGTTATGTTCTAGGTGGAAATTTCGACCACGCTGTAAATTATTTTCGAAAATTCCATGGACTTTTTCATGACTTGATGCTTGAGGTATGATTCTGTAAAATTTCAAATTTTCAACTGTTACTGTCTATGAGTTATGATTTTTTCGGAGTGGTGCTGTATCTGTCAAATTGTTCATAAAAAAATTAGTACCTCGAAAACTAACAAATTTGGGTATAGGCTTTGTTATACATAGTGGGCCTAGAATGTGCAGAGAAATTCAAGAATGTAATAAAATATAGGGTGTCCCTCTTGAAATAAGGAAGTTGCCCTCAACTTCCGGTATAACGGAAAGAGACCGGAAGATGAAAATATTTTAGTTGAGAAGGCCATCTTGTAAAACCCACTACCACAAAATTTCAAGTTTTTATTTTGAATCGTTCTCCATGTATTCCTAACAAACGCTCGTCGTGAAAGACCCTGTATACTTCTTCGGAAGTTTACATATTTATTTTTTCGGAGGGGGGAGTGGGATAGTATGTTTATTACGTAATCCACCCGGGAAACGTCAAGTGTTCAATCAAGGGAAACGTTAAATTATTCAGTATACCTGATGTTACAAATTTTTTTTTGATTGCTGCTAAAAAGAGATGTACTCAGTTTGAATTTTCTGTGTGGCAAATATGATAGCTTTGTGTTTTTTCCTTGGACGATGGTGAACGTTACTGAATGTACTCCTTTGAAACCAGTCAACAATTTGATTACAATCGATGAGTTGGAAAAAAATATCTCAGTATCTGTCTGCAATTATATATAATTATGTGTCATCAGGATCTACTGAAAAGTCGGAGCTGAGATTATCTCAGATTTGCAAGGTCCCAACTGGTTGTTCTTTAGTGCAATTTTGTTTTGAGTGAAATTAACCAATCTCACTAATTTTAGAATCTACATATTCACGATTATCAATCCGTTTTACTTTTCTTTCTTAGCTTTTACTATTCCTTCTCCGGATTTTCTGTCAATAACTATGACTGTCTATATAAGCGCCTATAATTTATGAACCGCTACTTTTGACTAGAAGAACTACATAAAATTGACAGAAAAATTGATATTTAATTATATATACAGGCATAGAGGAAAAAGTTGTGGCTCTTTAAAAAGGAAAAACACATGTATGTAGGTAACACTCTTACCAGAGTTATTTAGAAAACAACAACAAATGTTTAACACCCTGTATCTAAACAATAAAAGCCATGCGGATATATGTTTATATGAACCTGTCTGGTTGATATGTTGACTTAAGAAACACGTAATAAGTTGTTCCTGTGTGAATGCAATAATTTCTTTAGGAGTTATGGTTTAGGAAACTTTCGGTGAAAATCTCATAAGAGATTAGTTTTTTCATGGTTATAAGTTGGTTGGTTGGTCTGAAATAAACTAACACCAAATTGATTGAGAACAAATGAAGGAGGTTTACTCAGAAAAGGTTCGGTAGTACTGAAATTTTGATATGTTGTCTAGGAATGTTTAAAATGCAAAATGCACAATTATATCCATTTCGTGTCAGACTCCTTCTTGGAAAAACTGAAAAAATTGGAACTCTGATTTTCACATTCGTCTTTATTTTGAGCAAATATGAGCTAAGATATTGGCTAATTTATTGACTTAATGGTTCTGCAGATGAAACAACACCTGCAGTTTACAATGTATACCTTAGAAAAATAGCAAGTGGAAAACAGCCAGACGCAGTTTACTCCTCCTTTTCAACAAGTATAACTCAAAAGGTTGTACCTTTCCTGCATGCAATATCGAGCTGAGACACCAATTCAAATATTTTTGGGCTTGCAAAGAGCAAACTTTGTCAAAATTTCAGAGATCCATCATCAATGAAGCAGGCAGAAAAGTTCTAAGACCTTTGCCCCATTTTTCCAGAAACAGCAGTAGGTAAAAAAGTTCTCTTTGCCACAACATATTAAAAAGAAAGTCCACCAAGGTCAGTCAGGAGAAGGGGACTGGAGCCCATTACGATGAGCAGATACGCTGCTCCTCCAAACTTTCACCAGACCATCTCGTGCAGATGCACAACTGTATATGCGGGCGTTTGTCTGTAGAAAGACAGGCCCTATTTTTTGCACTTTGCAAATTCTGTGTTGGCCAAGAATGTAACAATAGGAATCAGATCATCATTAATGACCAAGACGATACCAATATAGACCTAGAGTCACAATTTGATGAACATTTCGACCCTGACTCACCTACTGCGGAATGAGAGGAGGGGATTTGAATTTGTTTCATTTCAGTCTTCAGCGTACAGATTGTTGTAGGACTATTACTGTCTCTTGTTTAAATCGAATCGCCTTCAAAAATGTATCTGCTGTGGCAATGGCAATGGCAGCAATGAATTTTCAAGTAAAATAGTATCTGTCTCATTAAAATTTATCTGCATCAATAGAATTTATCTGTAACAAGTGTAACATGTAACTCAAATAGTATTGATATACCTTCGAAATCTAAAACAAAACTGAAAAGTAAGTATTGAATGTTTTCAAGTAAAATGCAGTGTCACAATAATAAAAAAACAATGTTTTCTTTCGTCTGTCTATTTACATGCTTTTTGCAGATAAATTCTACAAAAGTACACTGCTAGTCATAAAATTAGGGTTACCCCATGATTCAGTTCTATTTAAAATCTGTTTCTCCGTTAACCAGCTGTCGCGCCCCTAAGAACGACAACTCTCAAAAGTCGAAACTTGTGAGAGCTAAGGACTAACGAAGTCTCATCTTTTAACGTTTTATTCCTAGCACGTGATTCCTAGCATGAGTTGTAGTTATCTTGGGAATTCATGTTATTATTTTCTTTCTTTCTCGTATCTACTGTTTTGAGAAACCGGCAACTTCCCTTCGAAATCATTTGCAAAAAGTGAAATATGTAAATATACGACAGTTAGAAGGAGACTCCGTGCTGCTGGATTATCTTCTCAAACTAGAGCTACTGGACAGCCGTTTTCCCGAGAACAATGTATTGCAAAATTGATTTTTTCACCAGAACACTTGGCTTGGTTTTCCGATGAGTCACGATTCTGTCTTATGGGCTCAGATGGACGTGTACGAGTATGGAGACGACCAGGCGAGGGATATGCTCAATCGTGTATTGCCGAGCGACTTCCATTTTATGTTGTATCAGTTATGGCATGGGAATGCATATTGTTTGACGCTCGCACGTAGTTAGTCCTCATCGAATGCGCAGAGGTATCTGATGGAGGTTCTATAGGACCATGTTTTACCATACATGCCTTTTCTTGCATGATAATGCACGGTCTCACATTGCTCGGATTGTTACTCAGTATCTTGACGAAGTTCAACTCAAGCGATTTGTTTGGCCTGCACACAGTCCCGATTTAAATCCTATTAGACATGAGCTTGGAAAACGTTTAAGGAGACATGTGCCGGCTCCCAGAAAATCTAGAGAGCTACGCGATATACTGGTATAAGAATGGGAAAATCTTCCGTTAAATGTAATCCAAAGCATGTCTCGTCGTTTGCAAGCTGTTATCACCGCAAGAGGAGGAAACACTCGTTATTGATGCCCTTACATTTTTTCTTTTTCAACCAAATGCATATCTATTAGAGTAAAATTGTTCATTTCATTTCCTAGTAAAATTGTTCACTTTCAGTATCAACAAATAAATTTGGACAACCCAGAATTTTTTTTTTCATGACTCGGTAAAATATGTGACATTAGGAAAGGATCCGAAAAAATCAAGAAAATTCAATTTAACTTCAAATTACGTAGTGACCCTAATTTCATGCCCGGCAGTGTATTATCCTGACACTTGTGTTACTGAAATAGGTTATGACTGATTCGAAACTATCAATAATAAAAGGAAAGTTCAGGACCATCAATTGTAGGAAATGTTATTCTCCACAAAACTACGTAAAACTTTTTGTATGTGAAATACAACAAACCGAATATAACTGGAAATCTGATGAAAGTGCCGATTTTTCTTGATGATAACAAGATCGGGCGAGCGAGTTGGAGAGGGGATTTTGCATTTACATTTTAAACGCTTACTAACAATCCTCGACAATATATGAAAAATTCAGAGCTGCTCCGCTCTATTTATTGTACTATCATGTTAATGTAGACAACAAATGTTTAAGAGGGCAATTACACATACCGAGTAGCTCGGGTAAGTACTCAGATAAGTGAAGGGGGGACCCTACTTGGCCAACAAAATAGTACATAATAATAATATTCATTTCAGAATATCATTACATCGAATAATACAAAATTACGATATATAATGAAATAAATATGGTTGAACTCCAAGAGGTTTTCCCCTATATGTGGAGGGGGTAAGAATAATTTCATAAGTATAAACATATTAACAAATTAATGCTTATAGTGATCTCTTGGAGTATTCATTTCCATTGGTTAGAAATTTTCAATAGTAAAACTACAACGTAAACATTATTTTCTATGATTTTTACTAAATGACTTTTCATTCAGGATTATAGAAAGCAAGAACCCTAAATTCCTTGTTGGTAAATATATAGTTGGAAATTTTGGTTGGAGAAGCCATACTATATGGAATGGAAAATCAACAACGGATAATTCGAAAGTCGCATCATATTTGTTACCAGACTTGGAGGGTTTTTCGCCTTCACTCGGTTTAGGTGTTTTAGGAATGCCAGGGTAACTATATTTTGTATTAGCAATGTATCTTTCCAATTATTGATGAAAATTCACACGAGGAAAGCGTTTATCAGATTTATAAGTCATAAGTTAATGGACAGGCATAACTTTTTGAAAGAAAAATCACCTCCTTTGATGTTGAAAACTATCACTTGTGTCGTTATATGAATTTCAATATTAACGAGAAAAGAATTGTAGCATAGTTATAATTTTACTTCATAGAGGTTATACTTAACCAATAAGTTATGGCTTTTGAATAAAATAGACCGGCCCTCAAACCTATTTTTTTATTTAATAATTATCTTCTCTACATGAAATTTTAATTTTTTTCTTTTACTGTTTTTTCTTTTACTGTTCTTTTACTGAGTAGGCTAGAGCCTAGTGCGGCAAATTTTAAATGGCGGCAGATTTGATTCATAAATTTTTTATTTCGATTTATAAAATTAAACCATCTGTGTACTCAGGGTCATCAATCGACGTTCATTAATGATTTCCTAGTATTGTGTTGATTTATAATGATATCTCAATTCCTAATTTTTATATGATGGAATTGGTCGATACTTGATGAAAATCCATAACTAACGTATTCAAAAAACACTTTATTGTGTTTTTTGAATACGTGTCTTCACTACCTACCTACCTAGGTAGGTAGTGAAGACACGCCAGAAAAAGCCATTGTATGGCGAAACACGTGTTGCGTTTTTGTAAAACTGTTTAGTAAAAATCTCACAATAAAGTGCCTAATTTTTATGTTAGTGACGTACTTCAAATATTAACCTGGTTTCTATTTTAATTATAATGTAAGAGAATGAACAACAGACTGTTTGGAATTGAATCTTTACCATTCATACATCTCATTCCACATTTTTGGATTCATAAACTTTCAAAGACGTCTAAAATCCTGTTGGCATGTACCGATCTCAACATTTCTCACTTATTCTGTGGCCATTCTCAAAGGCATATTCAGTGACACACTTCTCTGGGCTATACGAAACAGAATTTGTGAAGCATGTTAATTGAAACGCGTTATTATGGTTCTCTTAGAATGACCTAACCTAACTTAACCTTACCTAACTGAGAAGGTTATGTAAGTAGCGTACTAAATTGTATGTGTATGTTGATCAAGTGTCTTTGAACTTACCGATGCCACTGGAAGGCGATTCTCAGAGGTGATCTGTGATTTTGTCTCGTCGGCCTCATGTACTTACTCTCGCCACCATATGGAAGTAAACACAAGTAAGTTCACTCTCCGCCATATTTGGGTTGAGATGTCCATCTTTTATTTTACGCTCAGCCGATGCATTTGAGGCGTGAGAGCAAGTGGGCCAAGAGTAGTTCTAGCCTGCACCCTCTTACTGCACTACACGCCGCCACAGCAATGCAGAAAATAAAATCTTGACACGATACATCAAAGACGCCGACCAGGAGTGAATTTACTTGTGTTTACTTCTATACGGTGCTCTCGCAGACTCTGGGGTCATTTCTGTTCAGTGCATTGGGGAGATCACGCAGCGCTGGGTTAGGGTATTTCCGAATTTGCTCGAAAATGTTCTCCCAGAAGGATATCCATGTACTGGGTGCTAAGATCCAGATCCCAGTAGATGTATCGGTTGGATGGGTATCCGGGAGTTCAAGGCCATCTGCAAGCATACATACATAAACTTTTGGATCTGGTGCGCATCGTAAGTGTTACCCCCCCTACCTAACTCGTTACTGGACTGTTGTTAGGAAAATCACCAAGACACGTCGATTTTTAATTTCTACAATATATATTTGAGTATGAACAGCTCACCCCGAATTTTATCCCTTACTGGAGGGGAGCAACCCTTTCGAAAATTTCAATAACATGGGATGGTGAGTGATAACTCATTTGATAGGGGGGTTTTATTCTCTATTCAACTGTGCAAAGGAATTGAAATTTGCTACATTAATTCAAGAGTTATGATTGTTTAATAACGAGAATTAACGTAGCGCAGTATATCTTAGAATTAAAAATTCGGTTTTGGTTCAGACGTCAAGTGAGACGTATTTGTCATTTGCGTAGATATTAACTGCACGTTTTTGTAGGTGTTTTTGGATGTTTGAGAATTAATGGTCAATACAAGAAACTGATATTACGGAGAGTGCTATTCATCTTCGAACAATGGTTGCACCTGGTGCGTTAAATGAGAAATGCGAAGAGATTGTTATTTTTGGTAAGGCTCATCGCATTATCATGAGGCTTTACGAATGTTCAATGAACATTTTCATATCGCCCTATTGATAGACATTATTTGAAACCGTGGAAAAATTTTATGAGAACGGCAGTGTGCAAAATAAAACATGTTCTGGGCGATCAACTACAGGGAAAGATAAACAAGTGGACATTATGAGTCAGTTTGTGAATAATCAATCCTCATCGTGTAGAACTATTGCCTTGAATTGTGAGGTTTCGCAGGTGACGGTATCGAGAGTTCTAAAAAAAAAGTTTTATCCCTCCAAAATAAAAATGGTGCATGAACTGACTGACGATGACCCAGACCGCCGTCTAGAATATTGTCAAATTCTCTCTAACACTATTTTGCAAAATCCCCACTATTTGAAACATATTTGTTTCAGTGACGAGGCTACTTTTTATTTGAACGGTCACGTGCATAGACAAAATGTCAGTTTCGCGAAAATCCTCGACTTTTTCGCGATACTCATAACCCAGTTTCCCCAAAATATTAATGTGTGGGCAGTAACACTGGGTGACCACATTATTGGTCCGTTATTCATAGAGGAAAATCTCACTGGGGCCCTCTATTTGGAAATGCTGGAAACAGTGATAAATCCACTGATAGTGACAACTGTCGAGATTAATTCAGACGAATATGACATGGATATTATTCTGCAACAAGATGGAGCTCCTTTTCACTTTGCAGTTGCTGTGAGGACATGTTTGAATACAATTTATTCAGGACGATGGATCGGGCGGCAAGGATCTGTGCAATGGCCTCCAAGATCACTAGATCTAACACCTTTTAGATTTCTTCCTAGGGGATTACCTAAAATCCGAAGTCTACGAGACTCAGTGTCACTCTATTCAGGAGTTGCGTGCGCGGATTACGGAAGTGTGTGCAACAATTACTCACGATACTTTGCAAAGCATCAGGACTGAAACTAAAAATAGACTCTATTTTTGCCAGGAGGTCAACGGGGAACATTTTGAACATTTACTGTAATAACAGAAAAAGTTGGTGTTAGTTTAGTTGCCTTCCCGTTCGTGGTGTAATTCTTTGCACGGTTGAATAAACATTAAAATCCCCTTTCAAATGAGCTATCACTCACCACCCCATGGTTTTTAAATTTTTCGACAAGGTTGCTTTCCTTCAGTAAGGGATGAAATTAGGGGTGAACTATTTATACAAAAATGTACACTGTAGAAATCAAAAATCGAAGTGACTCGGCGATTTTCCTAACAAGAGTCCAGTAATGAGTTAGATGGGAGGTAACACTTATGATGTGCACTGTGTATTTTTGCACATTGCCTCTAGACAGTGGATGCGAACACGATGATGTAGAGTAGATTAGAAGCACTTTTACTTTCAGGCCCAGGTAACTTCTGCGTCCAGTAGTGGGATATAGATTGTGTCTAGCGGTCTTTGCCAACCCCAGCCTCTGTGTTACGTGGGACCTGAATTTTAGTTTCCTACCGAGGGTGACCCCCAGATATTTTGCTTCGTTCTCCAGGTGGTGAAGAATTTCTAATCTACTCTGCATTAGAATCGTCTGCTATCTAGAAAACAATCGTTTTCTAGCTAACAGACGATTCTGATACGAGTCCATCGTGTGAGACTTTGTCGAACACTTTGGAGATGTCAAGGAATATCGCCTCTATGTGGTATGCTTTGCCCAGCTTGAAACCTCCCGTCGCATAAAAAACACTCTTAGGGCAGTTTTGTTGTGTTCCGTCCTGAGTCCAAACTTTTCATCCGGTAGGATGTTCAGTTCTTCGGTCTGGTCCTCGAGTCTTTTCAAGATGACGCGTTCCGCCACCTTGCTCATCGCTGTGGTTCTCAGTCTGTCAGAGATAAATATCCTTCAAAAGTTTTTTTATTGAATTGAATAGACGTATTTGTTGAATAATTGTTTTCAATCTGTATGTAGATCCAGCAATAGGTTGAATATTTCCCGCACCAAATAGTCGAAACAGTGTTGGCCTATTGTTTTCCTCATCTGACAGTCCCCTATGTTTATCAAATATAATATTTTCTTCGAAAATTTTAGTAATACCGCCTATTTTGGTTTCCTGGAAATTTGTAAACCAAAAGTCGGAGAAACTGTAGTAGTGTCGGGAGCTGCCGGGGCCGTTGGAAGTCTAGTGGGGCAAATTGCCAAAATGAAAGGATGCATAGTGATTGGAATCGCTGGGTCAGATGAAAAAGGGCAGTGGTTGATCAACGAACTGGGATTCGATCATTTCATCAATTACAAAACAAGTAATATTGATGACGAATTATCAGAGAAGGCTGCTGCTGGTGTAGATTGTTACTTTGATAATGTGAGTGATCTAAGTTCTACTGTTAGAAAAATAAATAAATAAAAACTGCTTCACAGAAAAATAACCAGATTTAAAAAGAATTTGTTAAAAAATCAGTGATCTTTAAAATGTGGAAGGACGAATGATTTGTAATTGAATTTATTATTAAGGACATTGATCAATTTCGATTTTCAGGTTGGAGGAGATATCAGTACAACTGTTTTGAAACATATGAATGAGTTCGGACGAATTTCACTTTGTGGTGTGATTTCAAAATATAATGAGAAGGATCGTGAAGGTACTTATTATTATGAATACACTAACCAGTTACTTGATGAAAATCAATACCAATATCCATGATAATAATTATACAATTTCCAAGCGTTTCGTTTTACCGTAGCTTCACTATTAAGACTGGTACAGAGTGGACCATATTGGACACTTTTGAAGGGAAACTCCTGTTTTTGAACTTGTCAATTTTATGACAAACTTAATAGTGAAAACCGCATATAGATATCTATAATCGTCTCTGAGTTACGAGAAAACCTGTATATTCCCGACTATTTCAATAAAGCTTAAAATTACCATTCCAAAGATGTAGCACACTTAATGTTTTGCTACTCATTTTTGAAACACAAAGCTTTCAGGTTTTTCCATGTAGACTTGGAAACGGACACTTTGATCAAGTAATCTTTGGACGACGCGGCGATAAAATAGAAAGAAATTGTTTAGTAGTAGCTATCAAATGTTGAGAAAGCTTTTCACAGCAGTGATTAAAACGCAAACTTTCAATAAAACTGATGGAAAATGGTACTATATTTACTACTAATAGATGAAACTCCAACAATAATAATAATAATGATACGATACGATTGTAGATACTAACAATAGAAACGTCGTGAAGTAACGTGGTTTGAAATCACTTAACTTTCAATTATATTAATTTATTTTTATTTCACTCAATCAATTTTTTTTCACACGTGTTTTATTTCACTGTGAACTCTTTTCAGGTTTTTTGCTTAATATATTTGCCATTTTTAGCTATTGTTTTAAATTTCAATTGTATTGTTCATTTCAGGGATTTCAAATCATTTTATATAATATTAGACAATGGAAGTCCGAACTGATGAATTTTACCACGAAACATTGTCATTCACCTTCAAACAAATATCGATTACTAATAATACATCATCATATGAATAAAGCTAAACTTTAGCCAATATACTCGTTTTGAAACCAAAACAACTGCTATCCCGAAAATCAATATGCAAAAAAGTAAGAGACCATACGCTGATATCCCGGAAGACTTAAAAACCATTCAATCCACTAGCCTATTCAATAAAAATTGGAGAAATGGTTGCCTAATTCTTCTAGGAAAATGATTCATCAATTCATAGATAGAAAATATTTAACATAATAAAACCAATGAAAATTCGGCAACAAACTTCCCAACGAGCACATTATTTGTAATAAAACTTCGACGACTGACCTGACCCTTTATTCTTTAACTCATTAAATACAATTCAGCAATAATGTAATGTAACGAATCTGCAGCCGCCCCTGACCGGTTGCAGTGTAACGACAGCCAAGTCATCGAACAAACACATGACCTTACCTCGAAAGAATGCAGCCGGGAATCGCCGGTAATATTCTAGACGAGTACCGAACCGAATACAAATTTCTCGAAAGGACCTTTCCGATATAAGCCCGTCCTCCCGACCAAAGAGGGCAGTTGAGAAAGTGAATCCTGTATCACCTGTATCAGTGAGTGTGTTAGGACTCTCTAGAACTTGATTGTTTATGACGTAGTTGTGTAAAGTCAGATTCGTTTTCAGTGAGTAAGACATTACATTACATTTGGATTATTATTGCGGCACCATATAGCATCACTATTTAAATTCAGGGCGAGACGTTCGCAATTATTAAAACATGTAAATGCTGTGATAAAGTTTCAAGTCATCTGCGTATAGAAGGAAATTGACATCAATCTCAGCTTCGATATCATTGATGAACATATTGAACAGTAGGGGTCCTAGGTTTGACCTTTGTGATACACCAAATGTGGCTACATATTCGACAGACTTGATGCCATTCAGTTGGACATACTGCTTACGGTTGTAAAAATACGATTCGAAGAGAAAAATTAAGTCACTGGATAACCCAAAAGTCGAAAGCTTGTTGAGGAGGATACTGTGGTCAAGTCTGTCGAACGCTTTAGAAAAATCAGCGTAGATGATATCACTCTGAGATTGACAATCAATACCCTCCGCAATACATTGAGTAATTGTTACAAAATTGGTGATAGTTGAACTTCCTTTCATAAAACCGTGTTGATGTTGCTGACATGATAGTAGATTGTATTCTCAAAAAGCATCTCAACTTTACGAAAGTTGCATATGATAGAAATTGGTCTGAAATTTTTATCTCCTTTTCTGAAAATTGGGCAGACTTTCGACATTTTCCATATTGATGGCACAGTTGATGTTTTCAGGCATATATTGATTAGAATAGTTAGTGGTTTAGCCAAAGCAGAGGCACAATCTTCAATTATGAATGCTGGTATCGCAGTAAATTAATTTTCTCAGGATATGATAAACACCTTCAATACTAAAGTTTTTGATTGCTAGGCTGGAAATATCACTACTGTTGTTCGCATGATCACTTGATGTTGACACTATATAAGAACCACTGAAGAAATCTGCCAAGCCTTCTACGATTAAACATATTCAGCCATTTCAAATTAGCAAATTTCAAATTAGCAGATTTGAAATGGCTGAATATGTTTAATCGTAGACGTTTCCATGCAACATGCCTATTCTTCAAAATCATCAAATATAGGAGTCCTCCCTACTTATATGAACATTTGTCTTATAGAACAGATGTTCATAACCAAAATTTGGGTGAAAAGGTAGTGTTAAACATTCCTGCATACAAAAAGGAAATATTTGAACGATCTTTTTATTATAATATCTCCTCCACAATAAATCATCTCAATAAATGGAAAAACAATTGTTTCAACATGTCAGAGACTGTTTTCAAAAGTATGTTCAACATCTGTTCAACCTTCAGAATAAGAAGGTTCGCGGCGAGAATCCTGAAAATATATCTCTTCTCATTTCTTTTTTCCTTTCTTCTTTTAATATAATAATATAATAATGAGTTTATCAGCAGTCTCTTTGCTACAATACAAACACTGTACAAAAAACAAAGCAGTTTCTTGAAACTACAATAAACAATAATCCCACAAAGCCTAGGCTGTCCGTGGTAAACGTTATTTTAAGAGGTGGACAAAAATGTTGGGAAACTAGTAGTTTCCAAGTAATTAGATGCTAACTTATTAATAAAAAGATGTAACTCTTCAAAAACCTAATAATATTGTAACGAGTATAATACTCCAATAATAAATCTACACACATACATATGCACATAGATACAAATATTCACCTATATACAGACAAAAAAATATAATAATACAATACTTTATTGATATACATATTATCATACAAACGAATTTCGGATTTCAGATGTGAAATAATGTGAAGGAACGTCCAATACATATTCATTAATCGAACAATTATACAATTGCGCTTCTTTCTATAGAAAGTATAAAAAGACGTACTTTCCTTTTAAATTGAAAAAGAGAGTAATATTCGACAATTTCTCTTGGTAGGTCCTTTGCTCTCGTGAGATATTTATGCGATATATAATCAAGCTCATTAGTTTCTTTGTGTTTGAACGAATAGATGACTGACTTGAAAAAATATAATTGTCTCGAATCAAGCTTTCAATTTTTTCAAATAGTAGATCAGACGATTAGGTCCAATTTTTATGGAGCATAATTTTGAGAAAAAGTTTTTGCATAACTTGCAATTTTTGAAGATGTGTATACGATGCAGCACCCCAACCCAAAATCCCATATGATAATCGAGATTCAAATAATGCAAAATAACGAATTTTTAGAAGGGATAGGGTCAATATTTTGCTCATATATCGGAATCTTCCTAGTAGAGTTCTCAGAGTATTAGTGACATTATCTATATGATAATCCGAGCGTTAATGACTGTCGATTTTTATCCCTAAATATTTAACATCTTTAGTAGACTCAACTCTCAAAATATTGCCATGGTTCTTCACTTCTAGAAATTTGTAGTTGGGTAAATTGCATAAAGCCCTTATATAAATTTTAATTTTTTTGTTTACATTCTTGGCATTGGTGGAAGAACAGATGCGAATACAAATTCGCGATCTGAATCAAGAGCCATTTGCACATCAAATACAAAGTGTGTTTCTTTTTTTATCTCTATCTTTCTTGTAATTTTTTTTCTGATGAGCAATAAATTTATTATTATTATCATGTAACATTTTATCTCTGATTCCATTCGTACATTTTCGCTTGTTAATGAATGACTAAAACTTATTGGGGTTATGAATAATCTCGCTCTCAGTTTTCTGAATGAATGGTGCTTTTGATTTCTGCCCGAAGACGTTTGAATTCGTGAAAAGAGTAAATATCGCTGTCTCTTTTGTATTTACACCAAAATTTTCCTTCGGTTCGAATTTTCTTTATCAATGCACCATCAAAGTAGACTGGATAATTATTTTTAGATTATATCGAAAATTTTGGCACGCAGTGATCGAATACACTGTATAATTTTTCATAAAAGTGAAGACAGGCATCATCTGCATTGCAAAACACATTCAGAAACGTCCAAACAATAGCGAGGATCAGTTCATACATGAGCGGAAAGTCAGCATTTTTAAAATTGTATGCATCTTGAAAATATGGTTCAAATTTATTCTTCGATTTTGTTTTGAAGTTCCGTTCGCATGTTATTTCCAAAGCAAAGCGTCCTCTTTTATTAATGGATCTAAGGATTTTTCAACGAGACATAAGTGATTGCAGAACTTGTATACTGAAATTATACGCCACACCCATGCTCAAGGGTACCCTTTTTTGGGTATTCTGTATTTATTTACCAATGTATTTCTATTTCTATCTTCATTTAGACTATTTATTTTGTAAATTTCTTATGGTGAATAAATTGATTGATTGATTGAGGAATACTTCACAATATTAGATATAAACATACAAAGCACAGTTATCTTTGATGATTTTTGTAAGTTTTTATTTGATTTTCGGACGGTGATTTCTGAAACGTGTGGAACGGCCTTGTCGTGGAGCAGGATCGGAACTCTTTTGTTAACCAGTGCCGGCTGCTCCTGACGCAATTTTCGGTATAGTAAATCACACCAGCCGCTGACCACCATGCAGTAACCATGGTCTTCATTTGGTAGATTTTCGCCATTGGGAAGTGCCCGGGAGGCTTACCCGTTCCAACCAATATCCTGAACGTCTCCTGTTGTCATAGAGACTCCCCTTTTCATCACACGTGACGATCTGATTCAAAAAATGATCGTTTTGGTTGCGCAAAAGCAAAGAACATTCTTTCTGTCGATCGATCATATCGTGGGCACCCACTTTTCGAGCTTTTTGACCTGTCCAATACGTTTTAAACCGTCAAAAACCGTGATGGGTCAGTCTACACCAGAGTCCTTAAATCCTTGTCCTGGATTACTGTTGTTGACCACTTCGGGGCTCATCTTCGAGGCTAAAATCTCGGGAACGAAAGTTCGCAAACCAACGTCGAACGGTGCCTTCATTAACACTATCATTGCCAAATTCAATTCAATTCAATGTATTCAAGTAACATAATCGGTTACAATATTGTATTGTTGTAAGCGTGATGATTGTGATAACATAATTAATATTTTTCATCCCAAATGTGAGGGTTCACCTAAGCAAAATTACTTGTGATGCCGGTTGAGATGAGCTAAATATACACACAATATTGAGTTTTATTTTCTTTACGGGAGATCGTTGGTATGCCAGTAGTATTATATTGAGTATAGCCAGATGCAGCAAGGAAGTTAATTAAAGGAAAAGAGAAAGATAGAGAGTAACGGTAGATATTAGAAGCAAACTAATTCGGGGTTACTTAGGATATATTTTTTGATTTTGTATTTTTTCATGTTGGACATTTCCTTCATTTGAAGTGGTATTAAATTATAGAACTTTGATCCATAAGTATATTTGCGTGTGAGTCATTTTGAAAAATGGTGTGTCCAGTTTTTGGTGAAAGTGTTTATAGTAATTTTGTTTTTATCAGGCAAGTTTTTTCGGTCTCTTCAAAAGTCCATAGAAGACACTGATAGTTACGAATATTAAAAACTTTTGTATTTATATATATTTGCTGCGTAGAGAATTGACGGTCTTTATTTAATATTATCTCCAGAATAGAATTTTGCGTATATTGGATACTTTTTATCACATTGTTGAAGCTATCACTCCATAAAACAAAGCAGTATCGTAGTAACGATTCCTCTAGTGACTGGTAGACTAGTAATATATTATTTCCATGCAATATATCCCTCAGGGTGGAGAATTTGCCTCAACTTTTTGAATAATATTGGAACCTGGTTAATTTTCTTTACGTGTTGAATTTTTGAGAATTGGATAAACTGCCTTCATCATAATATTCATCGACAAAATTTGCTTTTAGAATCTTTGACATCAAACAAAAATAGCTACTTTCAAATTATCTGGGAATTTTCATGGGTAGCTCTTTACTATAAAGTTAAGTTCTAATATGGAACTATTCTGTTGCATTTTATTCATCAATGAGCCTTTCTAGCATCTAAAAGTTCCCAACTGTTAACTGAAAATAGTATTCAAAATATGGAATTTAAAAAAATGCTACAATTTCATATGCTTACTATCTGTTTATTTTTCAGCTGGATACGATCAGTTCCAAATATTATTCAAACAAGTGAAAATTGAAGGGTTTTTAGTACTTAGATGGAGCGATCGATGGATGGAGGGTATTCATCAAATGTCCCAGTGGTTGAAGGAGGGCAAACTGAAATATCGTGAAACAATTACGAACGGATTCGATAACATGGTTGATGCTTTTGTAGATATGTTGAAGGGTGGAAACACTGGCAAAGCAATCGTCAAAGTTTAGGTTCAAAAACGATTCCAGAAAAAGATTATTCTTATGATTTCAATATCGTTTAAAATATACCGTATATAATTGAATTGAACTTTATTCAAGTGAATGAACGTGATACCTCGTGGGACACCTGTCGTTCCTCCCTAATGGTTTGTTGAGAAGAAATGGTTTCCTTTAGAATTTTTTATCTAAGCAGATAAGCAGATTTGTTTAGCGAAATTCCTGACTGCCCTCACGAAAATACTATCTGTGAGATCACCAGAAAACTTATTTTGAGTGAGAGGATTTCCCATAAGAATTTATTGCGAAGTAAAATAGAAAATCATTTCTTGTCTCTATGAAGCTTTCTGTGTAAAACATACAACTAATGAACTAAAACTCAAAAACATATTTTTGTCGACTATTGGTGGAGCAAGTTTTTTGTGAGGAACTACACAAGATCTTATCTATAATTTCTTCTTCAGTATCACCATATTATCATCCATTTCATCTGAAATTTCTTTTTTGAACTGTGTCTGACTTGGTTTTACCATTTAACATACTACGATTTTGTTCCATATAAAAATGAGAATATAATTTTCGCACCGTCAACAACTTTTTTATTTATATATTACCTACACACTTAATTATTTTTTTCAAACAGAAAAATAAATACAAATGTACTATAAAATAAAATGAACTGGTTTAACAAAGACAAACGTTTTAAATTAAACTTTCGCAGAAACACAGTGATAAAAACGTATTTATCACTATTCTTCATGTTTATCAATATCTAGAAGACATACAGTTTGATAACAGGTCATACAGATGACCTGTTACCAAACTGTATGTAGCAATACTTGTATTTACATCGACCACTCGTACATTGCCATTTGCAACTGGAATGTTGCAGTGACTACATCTTTGGGTCAAGTGTTTCGTAAGAATTTGGCTGGCGACATGTCTACAACCTTGATTTTTCTTGTCTTTGACGTGCACCATTTCGTTCTTCTGGTTGAAATCGGCAAATATTCTTTGATCCAATGGCGCCAGAAATGATCAGTGAGCAATTGAGATTTTCGCCATTGTTTCCTTGTGAACAACTCATTTCCTTCAAACTTTCCTTCTGGGAAAGCATGTTTGAGATCTGAATTGATTTGCTTGGTGACACTAACACATTTTTTCTTCATTTCTGATGTATCCAGAGACTTTTGATCATTTTGGGACAGCCATCCGTTTCTCCATTTCAAGAAACTGAGGACCACTTAGCCATATCAACTAGCCTATAGTCACTTGAAAGACTTTCTTCGCTTTTTCTAGAGTAAAGCCTGAAGTCAAGAGGCCATTCAACAAAACAAGTCTTTTTTGGAAGGCGCGGGTTATAGATCCTGCAACAAATCAATTATTACTTGCGAGGTAACTCAATTTTGATTTTTTAACATTTTTAGATAGTGGGAGTGTGACTCCCTGCATTCAGCAAAAAAAACCTTGTGTGAATCAAACAAGAGCCAAAAAACAAATAATTCGTGATCCAACATCAGGCAATGGTATTTCGGCCAGCCATAGATTTCATCAGTGGGTTATGCTGAACTGCGAATTCCTCATTATCAAGAACAGTTCTGAGTATAAGTAAGCATGTACATCAGATTGCATCTGTGAAATCTACAGACAGTTGGAACATCGCCTATACAAAATGAACAAGCTTTTCTATGCAATTCTCAATCTAGTTTCATCACTTTGCCTGCAAATTGCTCATATTTACTCAAAAAACATTGCCAACTACCTTGGAACAACTGGCAGTGCCTAGTGTTAGTGTTAATGTTACAACAATTAAATCTCTTAGCAGTTCTTGATCTCTGGTTCCATCAATTTGTTTGTTTTAGTAAAAGCTACAAATTGCTCATATTTACTAAAAAAAAACATTGTCAACTACTTTGGAACAACTGACAGTCCCTAGTGTTAGTCTCAATATTACAGAAATTCAACCTATTTGAAGTTCTTGATCTCTGTTCTACTACTTTGTTTGTTTAAGTAAAAGCTGCAAACTGCTCATAATTAATTACTCGAAAAAATTTTGTCAACTACTTTGGAATAAATGGCAGTCCCTAGTGTTAGTGTCAAAACTACAGAAATTTAACCTTTTTGCAGTTCTTGATTTCTGGTTACACTACTCTGTTTGTTTTAGTAAAAGCTGCAGTGCATATTCACTCTAGAAAACATTGTCAACTACTTTGCAACTACTGGCAGTTCCTAGTGTTGGTGTCAATGTTACAGAAATTCTTTGAAGTTCTTGATCTCTGTTCTACTACTTTGTTTGTTTAAGTAAAAGCTGCAAACTGCTCATAATTGATTACTCGAGAAAATTTTGTCAACTACTTTGGAATTAATGACAGTCCCTAGTATTAGTGTCAAAACTACAGAAATTTAACCTTTTTGCAGTTCTTGATTTCTGGATACACTACTCTGTTTGTTTTAGTGAAAGCTGTAGTGCATATTCACTCTAGAAAACATTGTCAACTACTTTGCAACAACTGGGAGTCCCTAGTGTTTGTGTCAATGTTACAGAAATTCAACCTCTTAGCAGTTCTTGATCTCTGGTTACAATACTTTGTTTCAAAAGAAGCTGCAAATTGCTCATGTTTAATGAAAAAACATTGTAAACTACTTTGGAACAACTGGCACTCCCAAGTGTTAGTGTCAATGTTACAGAAATTCTTTGCAGTTCTTGATCTCTGGTTTCACTACTTTGTTTGTTTTAGTAAAAGCTGCAAATTGCTGATATTTACTCACAAAAACGTTGTCAATTACTTTAGAACAACTGGCAGTCCTTAGTGTTAGTGTCAATGTTACAGAAATTCAACCTCTTTGCAGTTCTTGATCTCTGGTTCCAATACTTTGTTTCAGAAGAAGCTGGAAATTGCTCATATTCACTCAAAAAAACATCTACTACTTTGGAACAACTGGTGTTAATGTCAATGTTACAGAAATTCAACCTCTTTGCAGTTCTTGATCTCTGGTTCCATTACTTTGTTTGTTTTAGTAAAAGCTGCCAATTGCTTATATTTACCTAAAATAAACACTGTCAACTACTTTGGAACAACTGGCAGCCCCTAGTGTTTGTGTTAATGTTACAAAAATTCAAATTCCTGTAATATTTGGCATAACTCCACAAATATTTCATGAAAAACAATTTTACGATAGTCCAAATTATCTAAACCAACAATTTGTTCAGGCCAGTCTCAACTCACCTACACAGTAGGTTGATGGACTGACACCTATCAGAAAACTACTCCCCTGGCAAATACCACGAAGGGCGTTGGATTATATCCGAAAACTTCCGGAATCGATTTTCAATTATTGGAACACACTTACAAACCGGTTTCGGGCTGTTTGGCCACTCGTCAGTGCAAGGCAATGTCTATCATCAACCTGAGGTCGATGATTTCTGATAATTAAAAGTCGAATTCTTTCCATAGTATCATTCCTCTAACTAAGCAAAATCTAACGTCCAAAAACGTCGCCCCATCTGCCTGTCGATGTACTAACCAACTGCGTATCCACATAGCCCAAGACCTCATATAAGGACAAAAATGTTTCATTATTATAGTAAGTGGGCATACTTGAAGACTGGCTTTAAGTCAAATTATCTAAATGATCAATCTGTTCAGGCCAGTCTCAACACACCTACACAGTAGGTTTATAGACTGACACTGCACTGACGAGTGGCCAAACAGCCCAAAACCGGTCTGCAAGTGTGTTCCAATAATTAAATATCGATTCCGGAAGTTGTATCGCCAACAGCATATGCAGGAATACTTCTGTGAAGAATCCTGCACTGACACCTGTCGGATATAATCCTACGTCCTTCGTGGTATTAGCCAGGGGAGAAGTTGTTTTCCGATAGTTATCAGTCCATAAACCTATTGTGAAGGTGAGACTAGACTGGCCTGAACAAATTGTTCATTTAGATAATTTGATTTAAAGCCATTCTTCAAGTATGCCCACTTACTATAAGAATCAAAGTTTACGATAGTTTCTGAAAGACTGACCTCCAGTTCATTAGAAAGACAGACAAAATTAATTTGTGTCTAAAAAATTAATATTAAAAATAACATACACCTTTAGTTACACAATATATTACCTACTGAATGGTCATGAAGTACAAACTAAATTATATTTCGTTCAGACAAAACGAAACTCAGCTAAGTTGTTCCTTTTTTCTACGCAAAATTTCATTCTGTTGTAAATAATCAGTATTCGAGAATAGTTTCGAATTTAAAATTTCAATTAAAATACAAGATTTTTTGTTTTCCTAAGTGTGCGGAGCTTTCAGCATTAAAATCTAAAATTGAATTTTGTGAATGTTGTAAAGTGCCTAGAGTGTAAAAGTTTGCAAAGTTAATTATTTAAATTTCTCATTCCTGATAAATTATGAAGAGAAGGTAATTTGAATTAGTTTTCATGAAATTAATGTTATATAATTTTCGAATCGCCCTCAAGCAAAGTATAAGCATCCACCTCTCGTACTTTTTCGCCCGGTGTCAGAACAAGATGTGGAGTTAGGGGAAACGCCTACTTGATTTTCACCCTTTTCCGCATGGGGTTAAGATAGCCTTCAGCTGCTTTCATTACGATGAACAATGAGTGGTGAAATGGGCTTATTGAATTTGAAGTTTTGAATGTTGCGGAGACTTACAACAAAGCCAAAAAATAATTAATGCTAACACAAACCTCCAATATTTTGGATACACTTAATTGTAATATGTATCAAGGGATGATTAATGTGAAAACCTATACAGGGCTTTTCATGATGAGCGTTAATTAGCCGTTTCTGACAAACTATTTAACGGATCAACCTGAAAATTTCACAGTATGCATAAATCAATA